>JANHFT010003293.1:269204-287841 GCA_032467955.1 Pseudoxenodon macrops | reverse complement strand
CACACACAATGCAAAAGCACACAAAATGGCACCAGCAACAGATTTAACAGGTTTAACAGATTTGGAGAGAACCGGTTCTACGACGTCACCAGCTGCTTGCAACCTACTCTATAGAACCGGTGTGAACCGGTAGGATTTCACCCCTGCCTTTAACAGTTATCTCCCATCAACCCAGGATAAAACCAACAGCCAAACAGAACTCCTAATATCTCCCCAATCAGCCTTCAATTATGCCTCAAGTGTCTGCTTCCAAGGAAGAGGCTCCACTCTGTTCTGGAACACAGGAGCCCTTGTGCAAGACTTAAGATGCAACGGGGAGGCTTAAGCGAGTCTCGTAATGCAGATGCATCAATGCATTGCAAGCGGTGTTAGAAAGAAATCCTTGCTTGAGAGCTACCAAAGGCTTCAGTTTTTAATAAGGGGATCACCCACCCTCCCTCAAAAAGGGGAAGTAGCCAGAGTGGCTCTGAAGCCATGGTAGATACATGGAAATGGACCGCAAAGAAGTGATGAGAAATACCTGGTTTCTTTTCATATTAGAAATACACTTTTTGGCTTATCCTCTTCAGATGGCCTTGTGGGATAAGCAGAAGAAATTGCTAACTTGGTGCTGTATTGAACAGATCTTCCTACGAAATGAAAAGCACTTTTGACTGGGCCTGGAAACCTACCAGCCCTTCTGGTAGTGTTGTCCACGCTAAACAGGAGCTTTACTGGTAGAAAGAAAGTTATGGCTTCCAAGTCATCTTCCTCAGCTGCTCCAGAGGTATATATTGCAGTGGTCAAGATACATGGTAAGATTAGTAAGATTTTAGAATGTGCTGAAATGGCTAGGATGACCATGGAAATAAAAAAGAAAAAGAAGAATCAGACTATTATAAAATCTGGAATAGACTGTACACAAGTGGCTAGATAACAGAAGCCAAAACAAAAAGAAATCATTAACATAACGACTATAAACTGTAGCTAAATGTATATATGTATACATGTAAAGCTATGATTGTTAAAATTAGAATTACAATATAAGAAAACAATTATAATATATATGATTACGATATCGACATAGAAGCATATACTTAATATTAGTATAGTCACGGTTAAAAAACAATAAGAAGTCAAATACTGTATGTAATGGTAAAGTACGAAATAGCCAGGGGTGGGTTCTAACTTACCTCGCTGCTGGTTCGCTGCCTCCCATGCCGCATGGGCATGCCTCATGGGCGCACGCATGCGCAGCAGAAAAAAAAATTCCAAAAATTCTCCCCCCAAAAAAGGCCCAAAACAAGATGTCGACGCATGCGCAGTGCCAGAAACAGCTTCTGCACATGCGCAGAAGAAGAAAAAAACAGAATTTTTTTTAACCGGCTCTGTGACATCACCAGCAGCTTACAACCTACTCAGTAGAACCGGTCTGAACCAGTAGGAACCTACCTCTGGAAATAGCATATATATTCTGACATAAAATACGGTGAAATTGCATTATATTTTGTATTTTTGGTTTGTTTTCTTTTTTCTTTTTATTTCCTTTTTATATTTTCTTTTTTCCCTTTCTATTCGTAAGTTATTAATGTTTAAAAATTGCTTGATAAAAACTATATATTTAAAAAAAAGATACATGGTGAGTTGGGCAAAGAGCCTGCCTGTTGTTGAAGTGAGAGCCAGAGGTTCCAGGAGAACCTCCCAAAGGCTGCCTACATGAAAGCATGTTCCATCTGGAGCTAATGTTGGAACCAATGTTGCCACAGCTTATACCAAGGACTGAGTTATGTTTTGATGCTGAGCCCATGTTGGAAATCCCTCCCTGTTATTGGCCTGCTAGATGTGTGATGCATCTAACCATTGGAACTGTGGGGACAGAGAGGGGCTCTATTGCCTAAAATCTGTGCTCCAAATTTCTTTGCTGAGGGCCCTCAACCACTATGACACTACCAGAATGACTACCTCTGTAGACCAAACACGAGCACTTTAGCTTATCCCCATTCCAAAGGAAATCCTCTGTTTCATTTGGTTTCTAGCATTGGATCAACCTGTCTAAGGGAAACCTTGATTTAATAGTTAAACCAGGATCTGTTCTGCCTGCTTAGAACCCAGGTCAGCCCCAGAGGTGGGTTCCTACCAGTTCTATCCGGTTCTATAGAGTAGGTATGATGATGATGATGATGTAAAGCTATTCAACACCACCGACAATGCTGCTACCCTTCAAAAAAACCTTGACTACGTATCAGAATGGTCTAACAAGTGGCAACTTCAAATCTCAATCAACAAATGCTCAGTCTTACACATTGGGAAAAATAATTAGAACATAAAATACAAACTAGATGATCACGACCATGGTGATGATTCTCACTCAGTTAAGGACCTTGGAGTACTCATCTCTAATGATCTAAGTGCCAGAGCTCACTGCAACAGCATTGCTAAGAAGGCATTAAGAGTGGTTAACCTAATCTTGCGTATCTTCTTCTCTGGTAATATTGTACTTTTAACTAGAGCATATAAAACATTTGTAGACCAATTCTCGAATACAGCTCATCTGTCTGGAAACCACACTACATATCAGACATTAGTACAATTGAGACTGTCCAGAGATATTTCACGAGAAAAGTACTACACTCCTCTGTTCACAACAGAATACCTTATGCCACCAGTCTTGAAATTTTGGTCCTAGAAAATTTAGAACTACGCCGCCTTCGATCTGCCAAGCGTAGCACACAAAATTGTCTGCTACAGTGTCCTACCTGTCAATGACTACTTCAGCTTCAACAGCAACAATACACAAGCTCACAATAGATACAAACTTAACATAAACCGCTCCAAACTTGATTGCAAAAAATTCGACTTCAGCAATAGAGTGGTCAATGCCTGGAATACATTACCTGACTCTGTTGTTTCTTCCCCAAACCCCCAAAACTTTAACCGTAGACTATCTACCTTTGACCTCACACCATTTCTAAGAGGTCTGTAAGGGGCGTGCATAAGCACAGCAGTGTGCCTACCATCCCTGTCCTAATATTCCCATGTATTTGTAAAATATCATGTACTCATAACCATACTTGTACATATTGTCCGTGTTTTCCCGAAAATCAGACAGGGTCTTATTTTCTTTTGACCCCCGAAATAAGCGCTTGGTCTTATTTTCAAGGAGGTCTTATTATTTTTGAGGTGCAGGAGGCGGCGAGTGTGGTCACCTCATGGCTACTGGGCAGGGCTTATTTTTGGGGATGGCTTATTTTAGCGCATGCACTCAAAAGCTTGATTGGGCTTATTATCTGAGAAGGTCTTATTTTTAGGGAAACAGGTTATATATTCATAATCATGTTTATTCTTTGTCTGTAATCTTATACATGCTTGACTAAATAAAGAAATAAATAGGAAATTTGCACAAAAATTGAGTCTGTAAGGTCAGAACATACATCCAATCTCCAAATAGCCTACACATTTCTCCAAATCAATTTTATCAGGACCTGATTTGAATCAAAGAGAATTTGATTAAATCCCTTAAAGTGAATCCTCCTCTTTAAGTCTAATATAACTAATGGTGAAGTCCTATAGGTCTTTATATTTGTCTCTTTCTGTTTACTTGTGGCAATAGCTATGCATGCCTCCTGATATTTAAGCTATATCTCTTGAAGTGGTTTGTGTTTCATGTGATTTAAGAAATTGCTTGACTGAACAATACACATGTAACTGAATTGCAGTTGTAGAGAAATTAGTAAAACTCTAATTGCACCCTCCAGGCATAACAATTTAAGATAAAAATACATGTTCTTTAAAACCATTGTATGCTGTTTTGATATTAATAAGCATTTATCTCTTCTAAGATCAAAACATTTCCAAATACCAGCCTTTGTAAGTTTTAGTAAATCAAGCTCTCAGCTTCCTTCTCTTCTAAGAACCTCCCATTATGTGGCATTTATTGTACTTAAAGAATAAAAGTAAGAATATGCACTATTTGAATGCTACTATGGTACAATTAGGACCAAATAAATAATTTCCAAAGCTAAGTTTAAAAAAAATGAAATTTCATAATATATTTTAATTTAGCAACATTGTAAAATATCAAGCATGGGAGTGATGAAGGAATTGAGGTATTTCATGAGATATAGTGATGGTACTTAGAATCAGAAAAGTCTGCTGAGTCTCTTATAAGGTAAAGAATACATGACACAACATTCTGCAGAAGGTTACACAGATGAAACTCTGAGGCAACAGTATTTTATCTCTCTAAAATATACAGAATGTGTCCAAAATTGGGACATGATTCCTCAGGGAATGATATTTGTGAAAGTTGTGGGGGCTTGTGCTGTGATCCCATGATGGATCATGTTGAATATTTGTGACAGTTTCCCTACCACTGTTGCGATCCCTCACTCCCTTTCCTGCTCCCCAAAATCAAGGTGTTGACTCATTATGTGGATCTTATAGAAGCAACAACTTTAAGGCATATAAAGAAAGGCCTGAATAATTTTATTGCTCTACATGCCCCTTCTAGGGCACACAACATGCACATATATCTATATCCATAATTATCCAATCTTCATTTGGGAAGTCAGACTCCAAGACATTCATAGTGCTCCATTCTCAATATTATTTCGCAACAATTTTGCGAGGTCCATTGGGCTGAAAGTCACAAAATGAGCTACTATGGCTGCAGATGGAGTAGAAATTGGATCTCTCTGGTGTTAGTCAAATACATTAGCCGGTATTCCTTAGTCCTTGACCATGCTGTTTCATTTTTCAGCAGCTTCCTACTGAAACTGAGGGTAAATCAGCCCTTCTGTTGGCTGATGGAGATAAGGTCCTGACCTAGCCCTCAGGAGGTTACATGATCCTATTTTTAAACTATATCTGACAGCTTCCTACAACTCAAAGGAGAAGCTGGCAGGGCTTCTGAACTGTTATGAGGTGACAACTATGACACATAACATTGTGGCAATAAAAATAAATTAAAATAAAATATCATCAGCATAATTATGTCACATGGAAACAGGAAATCACAAGGAACAGTACAAAAGGAAGAGACAAGAAGAGATGAAGGAGGAAAGAAAAGATCAACTCGAGAATATGTGGCAGACACTAATTACTGTGAGAGTTCCTCAGTATAATTCCTGCCTTCAACAGCAATACCTCAACTGAGAAAGAATGAGGCAAAATGCACGACTTGGACAACATAATATTTTTGATGATGTTGGTGCCTTGGCCAAAGTTGATCCTCACTGTCATGTGTTTCTATTCCCTGGAGCCAATTTTTGCTATATGAAGGGAAAGGTCAGGATAGGCAATTTGTAAACTCTGCCTAATGAACTCTTCAATTTAAATAGCAATGATGATCTTATTACAGACAAGTTTATGTATAGTATCAGACAATGCAACTTCATCTACCAAGTGATATATTTTAGTGCTAAAGAAATCCTTTCAATAAAGAACGAATGGACTCATTCTGTGATTATTCAAGGGTAAATTCAGAATTACATTGGACAGTTAATGCCAGACTCCAAACAGCAAGCCAAATTTATTCAAATTTGATCCTCATGACAGTATAGAATTAAGAATAGGTATGTTCTATAAAGATGGAATTCAATGTGAGTGGCAGGCCTGAAGATCCCATGCGAAGATGTTGGAGGTGTTACTTGGAACCCTAACATTGAGATTGTTGCATAATTGGAAGGAACAGGGAGGGAGGGAGAGAGGGAGGGAGGGAAGGAAGGAAGGAAGGAAGGAAGGAGGCAGGCAGGCAGGCAGGCAGGCAAGCAAGCAAGCAAGCAAGATTTCTGACACTTCCTGTCAGCTTCCCACAAGGAAACAAGGGAGAAGCTGTCAGAAAATCGGAAGTTGTTCCTGCTATCACTATTTCTTTGCCTATCCATGGTCATTCTGTTTCTCGGTTTGGGTAGGGAAATATCTCCAAATTCATAACCCAACCGGCCTGGGTGATCTGTTGTACTCTAAATACAATACCTGAACAATATGTGTGCAATTATTTTTGCATAATTGAAAGTGTATAGAGTGATAGAAAGCATAGTACATAATTCTGCCAGTGATGCATACATAAATTGGAATACTGCTAGCACAGTCCATGAAAGAATGATGTAGAATTGTCCCGGTTTTTGTTTTGGATCATATGTATTAGATAACCGTTTTCTAAAATTTAATTATTTTAGAACTAAACCTAGAAATGAATTCTTTACCTCTACTAGGGAAGTACTGGTCTGTATCGTAATACATTTTCTGTTTTTCTGTTTTTCTCTCTAAGGTCTTTCTAGGTCTGAGGTTTTAAAAATGTTGTGGCAACTCCTTTGTGTACCAGAATTTGTAAGATTTTGTCAGTGTTCCGTGAGTAGATAGGAGATGCCAACAGGTCTGGGCCAAGTCAAACAAGTAGAAAGAAGTTTTCACCCATTTATATGTTTACATAACATATTAATAGGACTTGTGTTTGGTTGTAAAACATTTGTCTTTTGAACATTGTGTTCAAAATGAAAGACAGAACGTGAGAAACTTCAGATAATTTTTGGTAGTTAACTGAGAAAGAACAACTAGAATTTTTCTGAGGGACTCTTAATCTCCCTTGACTTTAACATTATTTCTTTAAATATTAACTCAAGCTTTCTGCTGCTTTTAACTGGGAATACTAATTAGTTTATATACACCACGAACAAAAGTACACTCTTTTGTGTTTCCTTTATCTCCTGAGCATGATAACCAGGACAAAATTATGTTAACCGTTTCCTCTGGCTTAATATGTGCTATCCAAATATAGAGAGTAACACAACATAGCAGTAGATACATGATTTTGCTTATCTGTCTGAATAGTAGTATTAATCATAATAATTGCTATGCGCTTGGTCTAGAATTTTTGTATTGTTTGGATTTTTTATTGTTCAACAGTTGCATTTTGATAATATAATGTTTTAGGAAAAAGGGGTAGTTCTGTTCTTTTATCAGCTTTCTCTTTTGATAAGTATATATTTTTGCTGAGGCCCCCTGAATTTTCAGGTTTTGAAAATATGTTCATTGCAGACTTTAACAGTTATGGGAATTTGACTCAGAAATATCTGAACAAACTACATTCCTACTACTCTGAACAAACTACATTCCTACTACCAGGCATCTATGTAGTTTATTTAGGTTGTTTATTTAGTAATTTCATTTAGTATATTTATTTTATTATATTTTAGCTAGTTTATTTAGTATATTTATTTGTGTAAGTTTATTTAGCTATCTTACTGTGGAATTTCTTTAATTGGTTATATTGCCACTGATTTATTTTATTTGGTGTTACTACTGTACCAGTTTCTGCAGATGATAGAATAATAAAACATAAAGTAAAATAGAGTATCTGGTATGAGACCTATGGCAGTTGACAAGGGCAGCATTGCACTATTGCTGATTTTCTGCTTCTTTAAGAACATTTATAAATTGGAATTAGCAGAAGTTTAAAGATAGGACACAGAGAACTTTTTCCTTGTGCTTAATCTATTTCTTCTATGTCCACTTAATAGCCTACATCTTTTAATTGGTCTTCTTTGTCAAGTGTCCATAGTTTAAAGCTACAAATATAATGAGTTATAGATCAAAATATGTGAATGCTATTATTGAATTTGCCAAATATTTGGATTATCCAACATTTGGGGATTTCAGAATCTGGGATGATCATGGGGAAACCTTACATGTTCATCTTTCACTGTGAACATGGTGAAATGTTTTTGAAACCCAATTTTTTAAAAGGTTCCCATTTTAGTCTCAGGTCTTAGTAAATTTGAGCTCTGTAGGTATTCTTTGTTTAGCAATCGTTCAATTACAACTGTGATTAAAAAAAATACATTTGCTTCCAATACTCACATTTACAAACTTTGCAGGTTTGAAAAGCAAAGGAAAGCTGAAGTAAGATAATAAGCAAAGCAGTGGTTACTAAATGAGGACTATCCATAATAAGAATTCTATTGGATCTCTTGAACATTTCTGAATCAAAAGAAGACTTGGCCATTTCAATGTAACTTGAATAGCATAACAACCAATATTATTTTATCCATACTCAACTGTATATTGTCTTTTAAGTCCTAAAAACAGTTTCATATATACCCAACCAATTTTCTTTGTGGTTATTCATTATGTTCACTCCAGAAGCAGAGCATCTTTTGTCGTTCCATTCTGGGAAATGTTTTGAGGGCCGTATTCTCCCCCCACCCCACCTCTTTTTAATAGGGTAAAATAAACTGAATAGCCACGGGTGGGTGGGGGAGGGAAGGCTTTTCCAATGCAAGCAAGAACATCAACTAGATTCTTAAAAGTGATTTAGTGCGTCCTATTCCCAAATAACCTTATGTAAGATTGTAGCCTCTTTTTAGGGAACTAAGCAATAGGTTTGCTATACAAATTACATAGCAGCCAGTTCTGTATATCCCTTTCTTTCTGGATAGTACAAAATTTGACTGATTCTATTTGCGATTGGAAATTAGCAGGTTGAGGTTGCTTAGTTAGGTGGGAGGCTACTAGGAAATATAAGAACTATTAAACTAGAATGGAAAGTACACATGCTGCATTTGCTGAATTACCATGTAGTTCTTTAATGACTGTGATGACTCACTTTATGACCATTGTAAAATGGTTGTAAAATTGAGCCAGGTCATTGGTGACCTGCTTAACAACCATCCTGACTTATGATCAAACTTCCAGGCCCAATAATGGTCCTACATGGAGGACCATCTGTAAAAAAAAAAAAGCAAAATTAGGCCTTAGCATAGCAGTGTGCTTTGTCCAGAAAACTGTGCTGGTATGCCGGTATAATTCACCTGGAAACCAGATCACCTAGGTAGCAACTTTACTTTTCCTGTGTAGTTTGCAGTATCTGGATGTCCTCATCTGGACTTGAAAGCTACGTAGCACTGGGTCTCACATGATACCAGTTGTAATGTAACCCTGTCAGTCACTTCTCTGACATATTACACAGGTCACAAGAAATCAAGCTGACTTGAAGGAGACCACATTTCGAAACACAGTGAAACCAAACAGTTAGAACTGAATGTATCTGCAATTTTGCATCAGCTTCTGATAAATGATTTTTTAAAATCCCTTTATCACTTTTCTCCACCTTGTTTAACTTTCAATGTATAACAGTTAAGAAAAACATATTTATATTTTATGCCTTATGTATTGGAACATCATCAAATCTAGCTAGAGTGGAGAAATCAGTCTACTCTTCTCTCAGCTTTTGCACAAGCAAATAAGAATCTCCTGGGTACTAACCTGCAAAGGAAGGCAAATTATAATTTGCTATTATAATTTGATTTTAACTGGATGAAAACCGATCATAATTTCAATAATAGGAAGATGACAGATCCTGGATTGGTAAATGTATATGATCCCAAGAACTCCCAGGGAAGAGTGTAGCTGAAATAGCATTAAACCATTCAAAAATATATTCAATTGTTTGGAGGATTTTCCCATTATAAAATTTAATTGTGGAACCACACTTTAGAGAAGAAAAAGACAGTTTCATAAAATTTGTGACAGTTGATTAGCATGTACTTCGAGGTTTATACATGCTCATTTAATGTTCAGAAGAGCATTTTAATGTCTGAAGGGAATAAGATGAAATCATTCAGAAAGCCTACTGTCAAAGGCCAATAATTCATATATTTTTGCAGCTTCCTATTTTTCTTATTCATATGATGTTTTATTCAGGAGTGTATCTACCTTACAAAATTCATTATCTCTCATTGGAATGAAATGCTACCGATCTTGAGGTGGACAATTCAGTACTAGCATATATTTTTTTGGACAAGAAATGTGTCCTAAATACAGAGAAAGCAATTTAAGATAAATTGGAACAAATCAAATTGAATACTTTATTTGGCCAAGTATGATTAGACCCACAAGGAATTTGTACAATTCAGTATTGGAAGGAATTGATCAGGAAAATTATGGATTTGTTGAATAGTGGTTTACAAGTAAAAGCATCAGCAGTAAATAGCAAAAGTGTAAATAGGTGGAGATACTTATTTTAAGATGTCTAGTTTCAGAGTTGTGAATTGAGCAGAATTATGGCAATTTAGACTAAATGAACACAATTATCCAATCTACAAGAGAAGACTTGCTATTGTCACTTTACTACTGTGCACTTAAAATAATTATGATACTGTATTATTTTTCATCAAATGTGTATTAGGCCAGTGAATAAAATACCATTAGCGCTTTTTCATCATTTGCGTAAAGAGAAATTGCAGGAACTAAGTGACAGATATTGTTTCAGGCTGGCAGGATTTTTCTCTCTCTTTGTTTTTCCTATTTCAAGTTTCCAGGAGTGCTGATAGGAGATGGATTGGACTGGACAACTTTGCAATCATTATTGTCTTTTGCCTTAAATGCCTCTGAGTTCCAATTAATTAAGGCAGTGTTGAAGGAAGGTCCCGCAGGAGAGGGAGGGAGATAGAGAGAGAAAAATGCTTTTGCCTTTGCCTAAGCTGACCTTTCTCTTTTCAATGCCAACCTTTAAAAAAAAAGAAAAAAAGTTAATGTTTTTTCCTTTAAATCTTGGCATTGATATTTGTCCATGTGCTCCAACATGTGATTATACCAGACTTTTCATCCCAATATCTTAATTGGATACAGTGCAGATCCACATGCAGATGATAAGTTTGAGCTTTTTCAGTCTTACTAGCATAAGCGATGCTTACATCTGGGTAACAATTTAAAATAAAGAATAGCAAAACTGATTTGGAATATAAAGAAAATATACCTCTGCCCTAAATATAGGTTTCAGGTATTGATGCAAAGAATGTTTAGTAAAGTAAAGTGTGTTCAGAAAATAAAAAATGTGATTTAACCATAATATGAATATAAGAAATGTACTCATACTTTTTAAAAGTTATTTTCCTTTTTTTAAAATTTATCTATCTCCTTTTCTTCAGTGCTTAAGGCAGCATATATAAATTGTATTATGTCCCATAAATTTCCTAACAATAGCAACCTTGTGGTATAGGTTGAGATTGGATCAGGATTGGCTCAAAATTATCCAATAAACTTCCATGGTAAACAATGGAACTAGAGAAACATGGTTTCCCCCATTTCAGTCTAATACTTTAACCACAACCTCATACTGGCTCAGAACATTTTAGTTGCAGAATGCATATTTTTTTCCAGAAAAGGTTTGGAATCATTTAAACTGCTATTGATTTGATCACAGAATTTGTCATATCGATTGCAGATTGCTTAATGCAAATATGGGTAACCTGGTGTTCCCTCACAGTTCCTTACCTTTAGCGATGCTGGTTGGGATTGGTGAATATGGGATCCAAAATCTATAAGACATCTATTGCAATATGATCTGGGAATTGGCACATGTTACCATCAATCCTTTGCAATGGACAGATCACTCCCTGTTAGGGATTGCACATCCCTGCAGAGAGGCAAAATTTATTCAAACATTCCTGCTGGGTCCTGCTGGGTTCCAGGAGAAACTTGGGATTGTTTCTGGGACTCTGGTACATATGAGGTCTTGGTTGCTACTTGGAATGAGATGGCAACCTTGACCTTGAATTGGCTTAGGCTTGCGCTGCCTCTCTCTGCAGGTGGATCCCAAAGGGCCTCCTGCTTGGATTACTATAATATACTGTACATGGAGCTGCCCTTAAAAGAACATGAAGCTGCAGCTGGGCCAGAATTCAGTGGAGAGGGATTTTTCTCTCTCTCTTGCAATACTGCTACTCCATGAGTGCCAAGGGCTCTCAGGCTTCCAGGTGCATTTCAAGGTGTTGATTGTTATCTATAAAAGCCCTGTATGGCACAGGGCCAGGCTACTTCAGGATCATCTTTCTCCCATTGTTTCTGCTTGCCACATTAGATCTAGCAGAGGGGGCATGTTCTGGGTCCCTTCCATCAAACAATGTCACATTGTTAGACCCAGAACTCATGCCTTCTGTGCGGCAGTGCTTGCCTTGTGGAACAGCAGCCCTCTCAGAGAGCCAGCAGCCCCTACTCTGCTAGCCTTTTGTGAGGCCCTGAAAGTATCTGGGCCAGGTTAGGCAAACTCTGTTGTGTGAGGGATTTTGCTTTTAATGATTAGGTTTGTTTTTAATCTTTGTGTGCTATTCAGAGATGGGCCAACAAACAAACAAACAAACAAACAAACAAAACCTGCTATTTGATACTAGTGATTTAATCTATTAATCTGGAATTTTCTACATCTAAAGGCTGTGTCAAAAGGCAACCAAACCTTCTTTGTTTTTCCTTGAAAATGTCTCACTTCTCACCCAACTGAACTCTTCTTCAGTTCTGACTGAATGGTGGAGAATGGAAGGATTTATATTTCTTGCAGTCATTTGTCATCAGCACTCTTTCTGAGAGTCATTGAGGCCACTTGGGGATTTATCTGTATTTTTGGGGTCACCTGAATAATGCAAATGGCTGTGCAACAGAAAGAGTGCTAAGGACCACATAACTGCAAGGAACATAAATCCTTCCATTCAGTCAGAACTGTGGAAGTTTCTTGGATGGGCAGCGAAACATCTTCAATGAAAGACAAAGATCGAAGTCCTGTTGTCTTTTTTAAAAAGCACTTTGGGAAAACTATGAGCTGGATGACTGAGAATCCCCATAGACTCTATTCTATATTATCCTGCACTACAGCAGAAAGGTCAACTGTTAGGTTATGCATGGTAAGGATTCTGCTTGTGTTTTAATTATAGATCTTAATCAATATACATCCATAGATTTGATTGATTTAATTGCTTTTTCAGTGCATAAACTTCAATGTACTCATACAACTATAGCGGATGACTGGGCAGGTTTTATGCAGGGTTTTTCCATTTTTGACAGTGTTAGATTTATAGTTGATTTAATTTGTGTGGGTTTTATGCACAGTTGTCACATTTTTTACAATCCCAGATTTATAGTTGGTTTAATTCTTCCTTTAATTAATTTAGTTAATATACAAGGCCATTTTGTACATCTTGTACAAAAATATAAACTGTCATATTATGCCTTTGGTTTTAATCTCGCTATACCACCGAACATCATCTTGGTGAGATGGGTGACTATATAACTATTATAAATAAATAAGTTAATGATGTCGTATGTTTTTTAGAATGGCCAGAAACCCTTATTTCTAATCCCATTTTCATATTTCATAATACCTAAATTTATCATTCTGTCTCTTTACTCTACATATTGAAGTAAATCCAAAACGATACTATATTCAGGAAATAATTCAGGAAATAATATGGGAGGTTTTTTTTGATTATGATCTGACTCTTTTTTCAATTGGTAAATTGGAGTTTATCTCCTGCTTTGATGCAAAATGAAATATGACCTAAACAGATCTAGAATTCTGTTGAATATCTGGGGATGATAGAAATGTGATTAAGATAAATGTAACTCAGAAGTTGATTTACATTTTGGGACGCCATCTTACATTGATTCTATTTAATGATTTTAAATTTATTTACAGGATGCTGAATATATTTCTTTGGCAAAGACATCTGTGTGATTTTTACTGCACAATTTGTAATGTCACATTGAGGAAGGTTGATTTAAGTTTCCAAGTTTTTTCAGGCTTATTGCTGTGGAATTTTTCCAGCTTTGCTTATTGGCTAGTATAAGGAATTTTAGAATCCACCTCTTCCCGGAAATCTGCTCCAGAAATATTATTTGACTTTCCTGAAATCCGGGCACGTACTGAAATGTCTGTTTCTTCAGGTATTGATGTCAGGTTTACATGTAATGCTGAAAGTCTTACATGGAAATCATTAGGCCACACATATTATTTTGATCCTTTTTATAACTGCCCCCCCATCTTATATTATGAGACAAACCCATTTTTAAAGTGGCATTTACATCTTTTTTAGGGGAATAATCTGGATTTTTCACAATGTTATTACTTTGGATGAACTCACTTCTGATGAAATCATTTAAAAAGCTTTTGAAGAATAAAAAAAAAAGTTTGATTTAACTCAGAGTGCTTTTTGGCAATCTATTCAATTTAAATATTTCTTATTTGGTTTATTCCATATCTGAAGTAGTCAGAGGTTTTGGAAAAAAAACTGACTGGCTCCTAGCTAGAAGTCTTATTAAAATAGGAAGATAATAAAACTGATACCGGACAGCTTACATGAGCCATAAAATAAGCTTATATCTCCTGTCCACATAAATCAGTGCAAGTTTCCTTTAAATATGCAATTAGTGTTGCATGATCTTAAAATGAGGTTATTTCAACAACACAAAAATAGTTTCATCTATATTAGATGACATTTCAGTTATTGTAAAAGGAGTTCATTTACGGTACTTGTTTTACATGAAACACATCTACCAAAGGGTGATGAGCAAAATTAAAAATGGAATCAAAGCCACTATTAATTACATGGAAAACAACAAAAAAGAAACTCTAAGTAGGGTGTCTCAAAAAATTCAATAGCAGCATAATAGACATAACAGTATCCTTATCAGAGATCCATGAACACAACAGCCAAGTTCTCATGGTCTTATGAAAGGCCAGGACAATCTCTATCTCAGCCAGGAAGCAGATACAAGAGAGAAGACATGGTTCTTAGGACCCACTAAGTTCACTGCTTCGCCAATGGGACCCATAGCATGTATGTTGTGACCAAATTGGTGGAAAGCAGAAATCAAAACAAAGAGACATCCCACAGGTAACTTAACCCCATGTCACGGAGGGTTTTAAAGATGACAAGCATTTTGAGAATTGATATAGTTTAGGTAGCAATACTTTTACGTGGATGGGGCACCCAGTGCTGCACAGGTATTATGATTTGGACCAGTTGAAGCTCTAAATGCTCTTCAAACGTTGGAGAAATGTGAAGTCCTCATCTAATGACAACTTGATCCTGGCCTAATTACTGCAAGCAGAAGTACCAAAACTGATGTTGCTAAGTGGTATGATCACTTAGCAATGGAAATTCCAATGCCAATTAGGTTTGATCTATAGAAGATGGACAATGGCTGTCTTTGGTTGGTACAATTTTGATTTCTGGAATCAAGGAAGCGTGAATTTAGCTTGATTTTATTGCAGTAGATCCTAGGATACATGTTTGAAAACAATAGGACTGATTGGTTCCTATTTGGACTATTTAGTTCCAAAGGTGCCAAATTCTGATCTATCGTCCAGGGACAGAAGCCCAGGTGAGCTCTCCCTGCCCCCACACCTGCTTCCATAGTTTTGTACTTTTAATAATTATTCAGCAGAGATAATGGACTGGAGGCTGCTTTCTGCCTGAGTTAAACTGCAGTCCTATCACAAAAGCTAGTTTGAGAATGTGTGTGCAGAAGAAAATGTTTCTGCTGTTGCTATCTAGAATGAATCATGCTGCATTTCAGAAAATGCTTTCTTGCTCTGAAATGTTGAATAATTAAGCACAGAAGAATCTGAGCCAACAGTGTTTGGTAGTGTGAATATTTAGAACTCAGTGTTACTGCAGCAAATATGTGAAAAATTGATCCTTCCTTCCTTCTTCCTTCCTTCTTTCCTTCCTTCCTTCCTTCCTTCCTTCCTTCCTTCCTTCCTTCCTTCCTTCCTCTTTTCTAACAAAAAAAACTTTAAATTGCACAATGATGGAGGTGGATAGGAAGTTTAATTGACAGCCAGACATTTGATTTATAAACAAATCTGCTTTATATTTACAGTGAAATTTGCAGAGGCAGCAATTTTGTTTTGCTTAGAAACTAGAATACCTTTGGGTGGAGGAGCAGGCACGTTGCCATCCCTTTGCCAGCCAAGAAATCCACTCTATTTCACCCGGTGATTTATCTGAAGTGTGACCCCCCCCCCCAAGTGAGGAGAAAGAGAATGGGCCTAGGGTGTGTTGATTGCCCTTGACTCACTTCGGGACTGGGATGTATTGTATGTGTAAAATGCTTTGAGCCGCTGGAGCTATTTCAGAGTCATAAGTCTCCTCCTTATGTAAATAATCATGACATATGCCTCTGCTTACTGCTGAGCCTGAGGGGGTCGGAAAGTGGGTGGAGGCTGATTGCTGGCTTCTGTCGTATGTTCATGAGTATGTATTTATGGAGAGTCGTTCAATCCTCTCTCCTGTCGGAGGATCCATGGCTCTCGGCTGCTGACAATGCCTGCCTGCTTAGAGTTCTGCACCTCTGTCCTGTGAAAGAGAAAGCTGCAAGGTAGCCAAGCCACCTTGCGCAGTACGATGGGGGGACAGCTAACGAGAAGCACGATATACGGTAAGGAGCTGGCCAGCAGCACTGATGGTTAGGCAGCAAATTCTTAATGTTGGTAGATTGCTTGCCTTTTGCCTGAGCCTTCTGCAGCAAGGGACAATATGGCTCAGAAAGGTAAGTGAGTTGTAGCAAGGAGCTGCAGTCTGCCCTGACTCCTTCGTACTCTGTGCCTTTTCTTTTAGAGACTTATCTTCCTGCGAGATACTTTATTTAATCCAGAATCCACAAGGGTGGCAGGGGGGATATATATATACATAGAGAGAGAGAGTGTGTGTATATAACTATGTGTCTTTTTTATCTCATTGTATGCAATATGCTGCTTTTGTTTTATTGCTTCAGACAAATGTTTGCCCAAAGAATATTGCTTCCTGCGGGTTGATAGATATCCTGTATGGGAATAGAAAAAGAAAAGAGCACTGAGAGTGTTTGACAAGACAATCTGAAGGCACAGAAGATGCATCCGCTTAAGAAATGGATCAGGGTTTTACCGTAAAGATTTCTTGGATAGTAGGATATGGTTCTCTCTGACCGTTAATGGAATTTGCTTTGCAGTACAGCTTTTTAAGAGCTGATCCATTGTAAAGCCTTTTAGCACAGAATGCTGCTTGCCTTGACAGGATCATGGAGAAGAATACATAGGAGAAGAGGGAGGGGCATTGCAGGCACAAAAGTTTCAAGATGATGAGCAAGATGGAATAGACTTTGCATGCTTGTAGTGGGTGATTTTGGCACACATTAAAGCACATCAGCCTGAGCAATTTCAATGGAAAAGTTAAGCATCGCTTCATACTGATATCAATAAGGCTGAACAGTGCTTAAACTTTGGATGGAACAGAATATACTTAACACAGAAATTAGTTGTTCTTCACAGCTGTTCTTTGTAACTTTTTTATATTACATACAGAACGCTTTTATTTTAAAGTATTAATACAAATGTCCATATTTCAGCTTTACAATAGAATGGACTATATTTCATGGGTGTATCTTTGTTTATAAATATGGAATTAATGTGGAAGGTATTGTTTTCCACAATGTTATATGTGCTAGCAGTATCTAAGATGTTTGCATTGATTTTTTAAATCTTTACAAATTGTTAATAAAAATGCAAATCAATTATTTGTCAAATGATTAGATGTTCAGTGTCCATATTTATTCTCAACATGCAACCATAATATTTTAGAATACAGCTGGTGCCCATTTTTATAAGTATATCACATGTCACATACTGTTTGCAAAATAACGTTAATGTATTTTCACAACAAAACTGAGGAACCCAATAAAAAGTGCTGAGTTTTCTTCAGATTTTAAAGGATATGTGGAGCTGTTAATCTAGGTGAATAATTACTATTATGAATCTGTCTAAAATCTTTGCTCTAATTGTGAATTATTTCTGGGAAATATTAATTTAGTAGAAGTTAGCAGTTATTTCTGCATATGGTGACCAAACTGTACCATATTGTCTTAATTTATTTGGAGACTGATTAAACAAGGAGGATAACACAGAAAAAGGATGTATATGGTTAACACAGTATGGGAGAAAAAATATTTCAGTTAATGAAAACTGCAGGCACAAGATTCTAGTTGCTGCAAAAGTCATATTAAAACTATTAAAAAAGAAAATGGGAATGGGAAAAAAAACCCTGCAGAGTTTAAGTCACAGATACATTTCTGCATGCTATGTTATTTATTGTGGAGCACCAAATTATGGTCTGCATGCAAATGCAAGTAGATTAATAGGTACCATTTTGGTGGGAAGGCAACAGGATTCCATGCACCTTTGGCATATAGCTATGCTGGCCATATGAGTACGGAAATTGTCTTTGGACAATGATGGCTTCCTCGGGCAAGAAACGGAAATGAGCATTGTGCCTTAGAGTTGGACATGACTGACAGAGAAACTTTTACCTTTTTAATGAATTGCTACCATGAAATACCAACTTTCAACTTTTTTTCTTTCATTGCTATAAAAAACCCTAGTATTGCTTGGAATAAACAATTTTATAGCATAGAGTCTACATGCATATTCCCCATGGTAGACTTGACACATAATTTTTACCTATACAATGCCTAGCTGTTAATCATATCCCTTATGAGGAAAAAATACCGTATGTTCTGGATTTGGTAACTTCATAATTTTCATTTGGGATATGCCTGTTTTCTTTCCCTTGATGAATGATTTGAATCTCTAGAGAATCATTGATTAATTTCTCTGCCAAAAGGCATCTTTTAATGGATGTGTGTTTGGGATTATGCATATTGCGCTGGAAGTTCGCCTGTTTGGTCTTCAGCTTCTTCCAAGTTTCTTAAAACAAGATTTAGAGATTTAATGGGCTTTAATATACTGCAGTTATAAAAGTTTTTAAAGCAATATGTTAAAATGAGAAATGATGATAGATTGTTAGTGGTTGATCCTTCCTTCCTTCCTTCCTTCCTTCCTTCCTTCCTCCCT
>JANHFT010003293.1:245601-256973 GCA_032467955.1 Pseudoxenodon macrops | reverse complement strand
CGGTAGTGGAAATTTTGAGTAGTTCGGAGAACCGGCAAATACCACCTCTGGCTGGACCCAGAGTGGGGTGGGAATGGGGATTTTACAGTATCCTTCCCCTGCCATTCCTACCAAGCCACGCCCACCAAGCCACACCCACTGAACCGGTAGTAAAAAAAAATTGGATTTCACCACTGCCCTAGACCTTTGATACTAGATCCCTATCAAATCAAAAGGATGTTTTGACCCACTCAATAACCCAACTGCAGGTCAAAATTTATTCCAGCTCTCGGAAGCCAAGAGCAAATAATGGTTTCCTTCTTATCTGCTCAGCCGATCTGCAGCCCTCAGAGCTTTAGAAAATGTTTCAATAAGGTTTTAGGGCATTTCTGCTGGTAATTTAACAATTCGTTGGTCATGAAATCTGCTGTCTGATAGCTAGCTAAGGCAGGTAGGCAGGCAGAGCTCTTTTAGGCAATGACCTGATAGGGCCTCAGTCTAAGGAATGATGGGCTACCATAAGAAATGCATACAATATGTCAACTGGATTCCCCTAATATTAGGCCTAGGCCAATGATGGCTAACCTTTTTGCCATTGCGTGTCAAAAGCAGGGGGAGCGTGGGGGTGGGGTCACATGCATGCGTGCCCATGCCCATAATGCAGTCTCCTCCCCCTGTGCATGCACGCACAACCACCACTGCACTGCCCCCTCCCCCATGCATGCACACAGGCCTCATTCCGGTTGGCCTGTTGGGCCGTTTTTCACCCTCCCCAGCCTTCAGGAGGCTTTTCTGAAGCCTGAGGAGGATGAAAACAGCCTCTCCCGCCCTTTGGAAAGGCAAAAATCAGCTGGTTAGTGTGCTCATGCACCCTGGAGCTGACACAGGGCAACGCCTTGCATGCCCTCAGTTATGGCTCCATAGGTTCGCCATCACAGGCCTAGGCTAAAATGGGATTGGGCCTGTCTTTGCTTATTGTGTGAAGCATGATATCATATTAAATTATAAGACTGATTTATCTGTATGAACAGAACATAATCTGAGAAGCCAGGTTTATTTATCAGGGTTAGGATTTATTTTAACAATGATAGAACCAATCAGAACTTAAGGGCGGCTTACTCTTGCATAAAATCATGAGGACAGGGCACAGTAAAGGTGTTGGTAGAAAGGTTTGGTCTGTCCTAAGATGTAAGGAGGGAAAGGCCTTAACTACTCCTGGCTTTCAAATTGTTTGTAGCAATTTGTAAAGAGGTTACAAATTGTAATTAAATTCATTATCGTTTTCTGCCATAATGGCAAATGATAAATAAATGATAGAGGGGCACGATGGCTCAGTGGTTAAAGACACTGAGTTTGTCAGCTTGGAAAGACTTGAGCGCTGTGTGATGGAGTGAGCCCCCGTTACTTGCTCCAGCTCCCACCCACCTACCGGTAGAAGTTCGAAAACATGCAAATGTGAGTAGATAAATAGGTACCATTTCGGTGGGAAGGTAATAGAGTTCCATGCATATAGCCATGCTGGCCACATAATCATAGAAATGTCTTTGGACAACGCTGATTCCCTTGGCTAAGAAATGAAGACAAGTTATGGACATAACTGAACAGGGGAAACCTTTACCTTACCTAAATGATGAGTGAATGGGACCATCTTTTCCACATTTACCATATTTTTCTGATTATAAGACACACCTTTTCTCCCCCTAATTCGGGCTGATGATTTGGGTGTGTCTTATACTCAGAATGTAGCTTTTTCAAAGCATTTTTTCAGACCTAACGAGTTGAGTGAAGAGTGAAGCGATCTTTGCAGCCTTTTTTCATTGCTACTCCCTCCAAATAAGCTTTTTTTTCAGCCCTAAGTCTTTGCAGGGTTCTTTCATTGCTACTCCCTCCAAAAAACCTTTTTTTTTTTAGGTGCTAATGATCTTCCGGGCTTTGCATGCTTTGTTCATTGCTTCTCTCTGTCAGCTGTGCTTTAGAAGCTTTTTTTCAGTCCTAATCAGGAGATAAAATAATGTACTGAAGCTGACCCGACTAAGGATGCTAGCCAGATGAATATCTGGTAGGCAGATTTCCCCCCCTATTTTCCTCCCCAAAAACTAAGGTGAGTCTTATATTCCAAAAATACGGTAAATATAAAAATATTTGATGTTATTTGTGCATGGGTGGAATAGCAAAATATATGCCCTGATTGCCTTTAGTAACAACAAATAGATGTTTGCCAGGAAAAGACAGGTTAGATTTATAGACAAAGATTGCATTATATGGATTAAATCACGCTAACAATGAAATTACTGTGAAATTGCCTCTAGACATCACCATGATGATTGGGAATGACACACAACCTGTTGTTACAGTATTTTGTATCACATCATCATTCCTTTCAAAAACCGATCTCATAACATATTGTATTCATATTTCTATACTTTGTGCAAGGACAGTTTCTTCCTCCATATATCTTCACCATCAGATTGTTAGATGTGTTTAACTTCCTTATACATTCATATTCCTAATCCTATGCATACCTAATAAAGAGGCAAAGTAATTATATTGATCTTATTCTATTTTCTACCTTTTAGATCACAAAGAAGCAGTGTTGTTGGAGTGGAGCTCTTCGACTGGGATTTACGTCCAAGGATCCCTCTAGGATTAACCCAGAAACTCTGCCCAAGTATGCATGTCCAGATCTGGTTTCTCAAAGTGGATTTTGGGCAAAGGCCCTTCCAGAAGAGTTTGCAAATGAAGGAAATATCATAGCGTTCTGGGTGGATAAAAAGGGACGTGTATTTTATCGTGTGAATGATTCTGCTGCCATGTTGTTCTTCAGCGGGGTAAGGACAACTGAACCATTGTGGGCTTTGATTGATGTCTATGGACTCACTCGTGCAGTGCAACTATTAGGTAGGTACATATCTGAAAAAAATACAGCATTGTTATGCATTGCTACAGTACATCCTTGTATTCTTGAGAAGAAATACTTGAATTCTTGCCTTATCTGAATTAACAACAACTCTCCAGTGGCTGAACAACAGAATCAGGCTATTTCTAGTGATGAGAGTTTCTGAGGCAATATAGCCATCCATGCATTTTTATCTCTTGATTTTTTTTCTAACTCCATATCCTGTTATGCTTATCTTCTAGTCATTGTTTCTTGTTCTAGTTCCAAAGGTCAAAAAGATCAAGAGCAATACAGCAGATTGTCAGTACACCTTAAAATTGTTTGTTTTGAGCATAAACTGTTAATGATAAGGAGTCAGCTGGCATGATAAACTTTATAGAGAGTTATTGCAAGTTTTTTTGCATTTTATTGTCACTTCCATATGGCAGATATGGAGAATGTCCCTGATTGGACTATTATCTCGAGAGTTGGACGTGGAACGCTTTTAATTTAACTGATTAGAAAGTCTGTAAAATGGTCTTTTAAAAAAAAAATTCCAGCTGGTAAAGTAGGTAGCTCAATAATGGAAAAATTCTCTCTCTCTCTCTCTCTCTCTCTCTCTCTCTCCTCTCTCTCAAACAATTTGTGTCAGATTTCAAAATAGGATATTCTGCATGTCAAGCAAATGTCATAACTGCCAAGGCATTCAGAAGCTTCATCGGGCCATTTTGAAGGAAAGGAAGAGAAATGAGATAAGATTTTTCCTGCCTTTGTGCAGTGGCTAATCAAACTAAAGTGGGTTGCCTAAGACAATGTAAAACACAGCATGCAAACTGGACCACAGCACTTGAGCCAGCATAAGCCAGAAAACATTATTGTCATCTTGAGATAGGAAAATACAGGCAGACATTCTATTTACGATGAGTTGGAGGTGAATAGAAGGCAACATCATTTATTCCTGCCCTCCAGAAATGGTTGGTGGCTCAAACTCATGAGAGGCAAATATGGCCAATGTCATCCTAATCCCTAGGGCAGGTTCTGTCACTGAGGAGAACGCAGTCTAATGTCTATTCTGCATGTCAGTCTCTTTAGAGTAATTGGTAGACAACTTCTGCATTATCTGTATTTAACATATTTTCCACATGCAAAACTTGTGCTCTTTCGTTGATACCTAAAAATATATTATCATATAATATATAATCTCCAAATACATTTCTGTGGAATTTAAGTCATATTTTGCTTGAACAGACATAATTAGACATACCAGACAATAACAGATGATATTAAACCATATTTGCTGTTAAAAATGATGCTTGATGCCCTTTTTACATTTTTACATTTTGTTTATAAAGACATTCAAGATCAAGCAAACATTTCCAGGATTGGAAGCCAGAAATTACTATGAAAATAAATATCATTAATAAAATAATGTTTGTTATGACAGACCATTGGTGCATATTTTAAAGTATGGAATGTACTTTATTCATTCCCCATGTCTTGCATATCTCTATTACAACTGGGATAGGGAAATTAATTTCAGGCTGCACCCACAAAGAGAATTAATTAGTTATTGCTTTATATAAATCGTAGATTTTAAGTGCAATTGCTGATGTTAAAACTACTAGTTTACAAAACTGAATCTGTTTATTCAATTTTGGACTCTGAAAAAAAATTACTCTTCTGCTTTATTGCATAGTAAAGGTATGACAAACAGTGCTCCTTTAGTGAAAGTCAGCTTAATGCTCACCTATGCATCTAAGGAAATAAATGAATTCATATATATTAGGGAATTATATAATTTATTATGTTTAATGTGTAAAATATAGCTATTTTCCATGCTATATAAATAAAGAGCACTGAATGACTTAGATTAAATATTGAATTTGTAAAACAGATGACTCTTTGGGGATATAAAAATGCAGTAGATTGAAAAAAGCAAAGAGTAAAGGCAGAGGATTTACTGTAATACCATTGCCTGAGATCCCAACGAGTGAGGTGAATCGCAACTAATTTGCATTCATTTTCATAAAACATTTATTATTCCATTAGACCAGATAGTGACCCTGAATGGTCCAGAAATGGAAGGAAATAAATTCAAGAATTGATTTATATAGTATATATGTATGTACGGTATGTATGTATGTATGTATGTATGTATGTATGTATGTATGTATGTATGTATGTATGTATGTATTTTTATAATATTTATTTGCCACTCATCTGGTATCCAACGACTTAACAGTAATACTAGAAACCATTATAATTTATTACAAAGGTTTTCCTAATTGCGTGCTGCTGGTAGATATATCAGAATGTCTTTTACATTGCATTTTAAAACCATCTTCTGACTGACTGATTATGTGCTGTGAAGTGAATGTTGACTCTTAGTGAGTCCAGATACGGTAATTTCTCCAGGTCAATCTGTCCCTAACTGGGTCCTTAAAGGACTTCTAATGAGGTACCCATTGACAATATAACTGAGTCTATCCACCTTGCTTTTTGGCTTTCTTCTCCTCCTCTTTCTTTCCACTTTTTTCAGCATCAGAGTGTTCCTCAGAGAATTACGGTAGGTCTTTCCATAATGTGTCCAAAACAAGATCATATGAGCCTTATAATTAGTGCTTCAAGTGAGAATTCTGGTTTGCTTTAGGTTTTTTGATAGATTTATTTTCTTGGCTGTCCATGGTAATCTCATGGTATTTTCTCAACACCAATTTCAAAAATGTCAATACTCTTTCTGTTCAATTCTCTGAACAGGCAATAAGAAGGGAGGTGAGGCAGGGAAACAGCCTCAACTGTTTATTGCTAACAAGTAAGCTAACCGTGACTCGCTCTATTCGCTAACAATCTGTCGAGCGAGCAAACACTCTGAGGCGATGACAGTTCTTATATACCGTGTCGGCCGTTGCTGAGCCAATCAGGAACGGCTGTTCTCCCGCCAGCTGGTAGCTGCTGGCAAGAACCAATCAGATGCTGATGCCGGCTATACACTCGCCATCTGAATGCAACACTCCTTCCTCCCTGGATGGCGCATGCATATTCTGAGAGGTAAGCGGGCTGTCTCTGTATCCTTCCTGATCTGCGCAGACCCTCCGCTTCAGTTGGAATAGGCGGGACCTCTTGTGCTGCTTCTGGAACTACCAGAGACTGGGTGGCATGTTCTGTCGGTGGTGTCGTAGATGGTGTTGGCCCCACGAGTGCAGGTGAGTCCTTGGCTCCCTCTCTTCTGGTTTGCGGGTTTCGGACTGTTGCGCCTTGGCCTGCCGCATCCTTTAGTACCTCCGGCGTGGTTGATTCTGCTATGTCCTTGTTTGCGATAGCCCCTGGTGGTGGTTGATTTCGGCACCGCATATGCAGCATGTCCCCCAGCAGAACTTTGTACGAACGGGGTTCAGTCACTTCAATTACTTGCCCTGGCAACCACTGGGGTCCCCCTCCATAGTTTTGGGCATACACCCCATCCCCCTTCTGAAAATAGTAGACCTCTCCTTGAGAGTCTAGAGGTTTTTCAGGAACATAGTCCAGATGTAACCGGTTCAGTATAGTTCTCAACCGGCGGCCCATTAACAACTCCGCTGGGCTGCGATTCATCACAGGGCAAGGGGTCGCATGCTGGGCCAACAGGTATGAGTCCAGTTTGCCTTGCCAATCCCCTGGCCCTATTTTGGTGAGGGCTTCTTTGACAGTTCTAATGGCTCGTTCGGCCAGGCCATTACTGGCTGGATGGAGGGAGGCTACTAATATATGTCTGATGCACTGCCCTGCCAGAAATGTTTGGACTGAAGCCGACATTAGCTGGGACCCATTGTCCATCACTAATTCATCAGGCAAGCCGTGTGTTGCAAACAGCTTTCGTAACGCCCGGATGACAGCATGGGCTGTGGTTGTGGTCATTGAGATAACCTCAGCCCATTTTGAATAAGCATCCATGATGACCATGAATGTGTGCCCTTGGAATGGCCCTGCAAAATCCAGGTGTACTCTGGAGCAGGGGCCCCTTGGAACCTCCCATTCTCTAACAGGGGCTATAGCTGGTGCGGAGCTTATCATTTGACACCTGGAGACCCAGGTTGTGATGTCTTCATCTAGCTTAGGACACCATAGATAGCTCCAGCCTAACACCTTCATTTGGGCAATGCCCGGGTGCCCATTGTGTAGGGCCTCTAACACTTGGTGTCTTAGCTCAGAGGGAATTATTAGTCTTGTTCCCCACAAAAGGCAACCCCTCAAGATTGAAATCTCACCTAACCTTAAATGGTTGGAACTCAACATCTACCTGACCCAAGGGCCACCCCTCCTTACCCAGTCCAGTATCTGGCGAACGATCTTGTCCATAGAGGTGTACCAGGCAACATCTGGGGCAGACACTGGACTGTGCATGTCGTCGATATGCAGGATCTGCGGGTATGGAGCTGGGTCACGCACAGGAACATGAAGGGTACAACGACTGAGGCCATTGGCATGTCCCAAGGCTTTACCTGGACGATGAAGACAGCTTGTAGTTGTAAGCAGCCAAGTACACAGACCATTGTGTCATCCTAGGTGACAGGATCTGCGGGGTCTGTCAGTCTCCGGCCAAGACTCCTAAGAGAGGCTTGTGATCTGTAAAAAGGTCAAAGAAACGTCCATATAAATAGTCATGAAAACGCTTAATGCTGGCTACAATTGTCAGTGCCTCTTTGGCGATATGTCCATAATTCCGCTCCGTGGCAAACAGAGTCCTGAAGAAATACGTGATGGGGACCTCTGTGCCGTTTGGCAAATGGTGACTCAGCATGGCCCCCACCCCATATGGGGAGGCATTGCAGGCAAGGGTGAGGGGAAGGCCACTGTCATACTGGATAACCACACAGTCAGATGTGAGCAGGTCTTTAATGGCTTTGAAAGCGATGGCTTCAGGCCGTCCCCAATGCCAGGTCACTTTGGTGTCCAGGAGACGATGCAGCGGCTCTGTGACGGTTGTCTTATGTGGCAGGAACATATTATAGAAGTTCAAAAGTCCCAAGAACACCTGTGGTTCAGGTTTGCTAGTAGACGCCAGGGCTTTCTGGATAGCAGCTATCTTTGAAGGAGTAGGGTGCAACCCTGCTGCATCAATGAGGTAGCCCAAGAATTCCACGTGGGGCACTCCCAGTTTGCATTTGTCAAGCTTGAGCCTCAGGCCAGTATGATGGAAATGGGACAAAACAGTGCAGACAGTTCAGTGGAGTCTTTAGCAGAGACGAAAATGTCATCAAAATATTACATCACCCCTGGCAGGTCGTGTAGCAAACATTCTGTTAGGCATTGAAAAATGCCAGAGGCGACAGAAACTCCAAATTGCAATTGCCGACAACCAAAATCCACACGATGTGTGACAATCACCTGTGCATCAGCAATCGTGTCGTCCACTTCCAGCTGTTGAGATGCCTGTGCCTTATCAAGTTTCACAAAAATGGTGCCTCAGCCCAAAGAGTGGAGCAGGTGCTGCACCACAGGCACAGGATAAGGGTTGGACTGTAGCACTTTGTTAAGGGTCGCTTTGTAATCCGCACAGATACGGATAGACCCATCAGATTTCAGAGGAATAACTATAGGTGTCTCCCAATGGGCATGCTCTACCGGCTCTAGAACGCCCTGTGCTATCAATTTATCGATTTCTGTATCTACTTTTGCCCAGAGTGCGAAAGGCACTCTACATGGCTTGAGCCTGATTGGGGTTATCGTTGGATCGACATTAAAGGAAATAGGTAAACCCGTATATTTTCTAAGCCCATCAGAAAATACATTTGAAAATTCCTGGATTAACCCAGAAAACATGTCAGCAGAAGTGGCATGAATCCCAGTAACAGCCAGTTCCAAAGCTTCAAACCACTCCAGTCCCAGCAGACTGGGAAGCGAGCCATCAACAACAATTAGGTTCAAACAGCCGCTAAAAACACGGTACTGGATGTTAAATTTTCTGCATCCTAGTACAGGGATGTGATTACTCTGATAATCACGAAGGTGGAACAGGCATGGGGACAAATGCCATTTAGCCATCGATGGCACTAACCGCTTAAGGGTGCTCCATGATATAATAGAGACAGAAGAGATGGTATCTATTTCCATTTTACAAGGTCTCTTCTCCAGTAAGACTGTGAGGAAAATTTTTCTTTAAATCAGGGCTGGTCTGATCAATGACTACCTTGAGAAGGTATGCGCCCTTGTAAATGGTGAAACAGTCTTCACCTTTTCTCTCTGGCCTATTCTTAGGTTTGTAATCAGCCATGGGTCTATGTAAGTTATTTTCTATTGGCTGACTCACCCTACAAAGCCTTGCAAGGTGGCCCCTTTTTCCACATCTCCTGCACTCAATGTTCTTGAACCTGCATTCAGAACGAGTATGATAGCCTCCACAACCCAGGCAAGGGGCTTGTGTCCTTTTCCTTTCTGAACCCCAATCTTTCTTTTCCGTTGTTTGGAGACGACTTACACCTTCCTCCTCCTCTGACAATTTATCCGGAATAACCTCCTCTTGGTTAACGATAGTGGCTTTCCAGGCACTAGGAGGGCTCAAGTTTCTTATCTCAGTGGCTGATTTAATGGATAATTCTGAAGCCCTGGTTTCATCCAGCACTGTTTGTAATGTTAAGTCTGTTTTAGCCAGTAAACGGCGCTGCAATCGGATGTCCCTGACGCCACATATTAATTGATCTAAAAGGGTATCCTCCAGATCCCTGAATTCGCAATATAATGCAGAAGCTCTTAGTGCTGCCATAAATTGACTGATAGTTTCACCTTCTGTCTGAAAACGGTGGTGAAATATATAGCGCCTGGCAACTCTGGAAGGTAAAGGCACATAGTGCCCTTTTAAGATGGCAATCAGTGTCTCCCACTGTACATCCTGTACCTTTCTGGGTGCTAACAGTGCTCGAGCCGTTACAAACATGTCATGGCTGCAGATACTAAGAAAAACAGCTAGCTTCCTGTCCCCTGGCAGGCTTTTGTAATCATTAGCTGCCAAAAAACACTCAAACCGATCTAAAAAAGAATCCCAGGTTTCTAGTGCCTTACTTAAAGGGGCAAACGTTGAGAGTGTGGCCATGTTTCGCTCGAATGAATGGCCGTCTGGTTAGAATTGCGACTTCTCATCGCCGTGAATCCAGCTCAGTGAATCAGCTCTTTGAGTGGCTTCGCTTGACCTGCCGCCTAAAATCCCATCCTTGTCGCCAGTGTTCAATTTTCAGAACAGGCAATAAGAAGGGAGGCGAGGCATGGAAACAGTTTCAACTGTTTATTGCTAACAAGTAAACTAACCATGACTCGCTCTATTCGCTAACGATCTGGCGAGCGAGCAAACACTCTGAGACGATGACAGCTCTTATATACTGTGCCGGCCGTTACTGAGCCAATCAGGAACGGCTGTTCTCCCGCCAGCTGGTAGCTGCCAGCAAGAACCAATCAGATGTTGTGCCGGCTATACGCTCACTGTCCGAAGTAACACTTTCTATCCTGCTTCTTCGAAGTCTAACTTTCATTTCCATCCATAGAAGGAATACCATTGCTTGCCCTAGTCTAATCTTTGTAGATTTGGGACACTGCATGCCATGTGAATGTCTTTTCCAAGGCTTTCATTGGAAGTTCACTGGTGCTACTCTTTCTTCCCTGCATTATTCCTTTTCTCTTGATGATTGATCCTAAAAAGCAGTAAGTATCTATTGCTTCTGATACTGCTTCAGTATCTTCATTATCAGTTCTAAAACTGGTTGTTGTATTTGCTATCTATTAGATGATTCCTTTTTGTACTTCATGTTAATCTAATTTTTTTCTTACTCCTTGATTTTCATTATTAAAGATTGCAGATCAGTTGCATTTTTGCCTATCAGCATAGCACCTGTTCTTCATATTACTTCTTTTAAATGTTAAAACCCACACTCATCTTCTCCTAATCTAGCTTGTCATAATATATACTCAGCATAAATGTTGAATAGATAAAGGGAGAAGGTACAGTCTTGTTTCACTCTTTTGCCAACTGGAAGTAGTCTGTCTCACTATGTTCTGTCTGTCCTGTGGCATCCAGACCTGTACATAGGTTTTGCCTCAGAACAACGAAATGTTCTGAGATTATCCTTTTTCTAAGCACATTCCTGACTTGATATGGCTGACACAATCAAAGACAATCTAATCAATGAAGCACACAGGGGCTTGTTTTGGTATTCTTTAGCTTTTTCAGTTACTGTACCCAGTGGATATTAACAATAATGTTGTCAGGCCTGCATTTTAATCCTGTTCGATTTTGGTCTGCCACACTTTCAGCTATTCTACTATGCATTTTTCTGTTGTGGGAAAATGGGAGGGCGGATAGTGTGGAGTTGGAGACATGTAGCCATATTTACATTCTTTCTAGTAAGCCAAGGTCATCTTTTGCCTTCGCACCAGACCGGAACAAGGTGGGCGAACCTGCCAGCATGGCAGAGAGGGATTGGACCATGTGATGGACTTGTGGGTGTGAGGGCAGGATCTTGAACTTTTAACTAAGGGGTGGAAACCTGCAAAT
>JANHFT010003293.1:233300-245501 GCA_032467955.1 Pseudoxenodon macrops | reverse complement strand
TTGGGTTTCACCAGTTTGTGCCAACATGTCTCTCCTAATAAATTGGATCTTTGAGGAATGCTTTGCCTTGGAGTCTGTTTTGGTCAGGGATGATATTTGGAACGCTGACAAATGTCTTATATTCCTGAGTCTTTTTTTAAGACAGCTTGAACATCTGGCATAATAAGATTATCCCTGTTCTGGCATCTTGTGCGTAATCTCCTAGGAGACTTAACTTTTTTTTTTTTACTTACTTCACATTTTCATTTCATAATATTGTAGAATTTTCTACTTCCTTTTATCATCTGACATTGGGGACTGTCAGTCTGAGATCTGAAGATGACTCTGTCTACCAGGGAATTTCTCTAATAGTTTTTGCTCTGATTTAGTTTGTCAATATTTAATGTAGTTTATGCCTGCTGTTTTTTAATTAATGTCACATAGACCAAATCCCATCCCAGTAGGAAAGAACATCTTTCTTATCACCCTGAGAAAAGCAGTTCTGAGTGTACATCTTAAAATCTTTCTAAAATATTACTCCTCCACATCTTTGAAAGAAATTCCAATCTAAGGGAAAGTTTTCTTTTCTATAACTTTACATCTTTCCCAGTTTTATATCGAGTGATAGTTTATCTTAGAACAACTTTACATTTCTTTTCTTCTCATCTACTTGTTGCCGTAAGCAAAGCATTAATGTTTTCTAATGTCGTATCTTTTCTCTAGTTGTCCGATGTCTTTCTATAGTTGTCTGATGTGTCAATCGGTCTCACATATTTGGCAGGCAAAGGCTGCTTACCCAAAGTAGACATCTGCTGCCACATATAATTTTGCTTCCTGACTTCTATATATGTTATTTTCTGCCTTATCTTGGCTTTGGTATGATCATGAGCTAAGGCTAATGTGGCTTCCAGTGAGAAGTCACAGTAATTTAAATTATTTAAGGTGGCCCCTTATCATTTGCTGATAAATTTGTCAGAGGAAATCAGAGAGACCAAACCATAAAAAGATTAGACCATAGGGACACCAATCTTAACATGTTTTTATAGGGTCCTATCTGTGTACAGATGCTGTATTTGGGCTTTAGCAATAAATCATTTAATTTCAGCTAGAAATAATCTGTAGAAGTTTTGAATAGCCAAAGTTGATCCCCCTAAATTACAGTATGTATTCTAAAGCTTTCTGAGGTATTTTATTACCCGGGTACTTAAATTGTATGGCCTGTTGCATCTCATGACCATTTAGTGTCCCTCTATTGTCTATGAACTTTATGGGCTGTGCAAATAAGTTATTTTCATAATTGATCTCAAAACTTTCTCAGAGCAGAACTCTGAGAAGGCCAGAGCCTCTGTAAAGCAACCTGTGTTAATGACAGTACCACTACATCATCTGTATACGAGAGGAGATAAGTTCATTCAATTTTTGCCTTAACCTATTTCTGGAAATTGAGTCAAAGGCATAATTAAAATTAACAAAAGCAACATAAAATGTTAGTATTAATTTATTGGTATAGTTATCAACCATGAATTGTAATATTAGTACTTGGTTTATATGGTAGTGTTTTTCCCTACTCCCCTTTTCATCATCTGTCAAGATATGTTTTGCCTTAACCTAATTAAACAACTTCCTTTTAGATAAATGACATACATTTTGTGGATGATATTAAGTAAGTTAATATTTAACCCCAGAACCGTATAAAAATCCATCCTCTCATTCAATCATTGAAATTTCTGGAAACCAAATAAACAGAGACTTTCTTTCCAACCAGCCAGCCTCCATTTTATTTCCAGCGTCTTTCTCCCACCTTGTAACTGGACCAGATTTCCCCACCACCACCACACACTATTATAGTTCCTGAAAATCAGTTGCATCTTTTTTTCACCCTGACACTAAAATACAATGCTTACAAGTTTAATATCTATAATATTTATATTCATTGATGGCATCCAAAATCATCTCCTTGCAATATGCTGAGTGGAATGGCAGCCCTGGAGGAAAGGATTGTGGTGAAACCACATGGAGATATTTTTCATTCATTTTTCCTATTGTTTTTATTGAACTGTGATTAACAGTTTCAAGTCCAAGATGCAGATGAAGATAAAAAATAGACAAAATAAAAAAATAACTACTCCAATATAAATAAAGAGACAGGTATCGCACATGTACAGATTTACCATATTATTGCTATTGAGGTAAAATCAATCCAAATTTGATAAAATTGTGGTTTTTGTCTCAAATGTTTCATTATTTTAACTTTATCTGTGATTTTTTTCTAACATGGCAATTGAAGATATTTTATTCATTCATATCTTAAATGTTATGTTATCTAGAGTTTTTCAGTGTCATACAATTATTATTTTGGCTGCTAAAATTAAATAGATAAATACATTCTTAATTTTTAAGCTTGAGGAATGATCCCATAAATAGCAATAGCACTTACAGTGCTTTACAGCCCTCTCTAAGTGGTTATACAGAATCAGCATATTGCCCCCGACAATTTGGGTCTTCATTTTACTCACCTTGGAAAGATGGAAGGATGAGTCAACCTTGAGCATAGTGGGATTTGAACTGCCAAATTGCAGTCAGCCAGCAGTCAGCAGAAGTAGCCTGCAGTACTTTACTCTAACCACTGCACCACCAATAAATAAGCCTAACTCTGGGGAGCATTCAACTCTTAGTGATTTTATTTCTATTCCCCCCAAAATTTATGCTAAACGTGTATAGCTTTATCAGATAACCATCACAAATGAAAACAACCCCTAAAAAAACGCTCTCTAACATTTGGAAGAATAGTTTTGATATATATGTGCCAGTCTAAAGAAAAACAAGTGCCAATGATGCATAATCCTCCTTTGCAGTTATTGCATTCTATCTGAGGTGAATCCATCTTTCCATAATTTCTGCCAATTTATTTCTTGAATAGGATTCCCAATATACCAAACTTCCTTTAAATCAAATGGTGGATTTCCTATTTCTAATTGCAGTAATAACCTTTTTTTTTTAGATTATTCCTTTTGGTTGTTCTTAAATAGTAAAGTATTAAATTCTCAAAATTTATGTCCCAAGGGTGCTTTTTCAAAAGGCAACCGGACTTTCTTGGTTTTTTTTTCTTGTAAACATTTCATTTCTCATCCAAAAAGCTTCTTCTGAAGTTCACAAGAACTGAAGAAGCTTCTTGGAAGAGAAGCGAAACGTTTTCAAGAAAAAGTCCAGTTACCTTTTGAAAAAGCACCCTTGTGAAAACCATGACCTAGATGATTAAGAATCTCCATAGACAATATAAGACCATGTTGCTAAAGCTCTTTCTGTTACACAAAAATATATGATACCCAAAGAGTCATATCTCATCATCTATTCATTGGTCTCTGATCTTTATTGAGAGTTTCCTTATTATTATTAAAAAAATTAGTCTATGAAGATTGTACTCTCAAAAAATTAATTTTTAGTCAAACCATAATGATTATCCTAATCTACAGATGTTATTTAAGGAGTTTAAGAAGAAGCTTCCAAACTTGAAGCATCAATTTAGTTACAACATTTTTCAGCTTCTTTATTGTAGAAAAATATTTTAGATGAAAAAAATAATTGATTTACAAAATTATTTGGCTGTAATATAGTTTCAGTCTGAATCTTTTGTTTAGAAATGTCTTCCATAATAAATGGAATCATATGTCCTAACTTGTGCTGCTTCATAGTACATTATTAAATTGGGCATGCCTAAACCTCTCTCTCTCTCTCTCTCTCTTTGAGTTTTTGGGGGTGTATGTTAAATTAAAAACAGCAATGGCCAAATAGTGAATAAAACCAAAGAGGTAAGTAAAGAATTCAAACCCTTTTCAGCAATTATATTCTCCAATAATTCATCACCAGTAAAAATTGATCAATATTTAAGTAAATATTCCCAGAGTTAGCTTCAGATATAATTTATGGAATTGCCTTTTTCTATTTCAGAAATTGCAGAGATAGTTAATTTAATTCAAAGTGGGAAGTCTCTGATGAACTGTTAGGGGAGTTTTATTAAAAAAATCAAATAGACTATTTCTATTTTTGGCCAATACTTTGCACAAAGCAAATCCCTTACCATAGTCTTACTAGAAACCATCTAAGATAATTTTGAACCTTAAAAAAAAATTAACAGGCCATCTAAACAAGCCCACCTTATTTCTCAATGTGGATTATAAACTAAATAGTTGGCTAAGGTGTTAAAAATGATTATGTAGAATTATTCATATGGATGAATCTGGTTTTATTTCAAATCTAAATAGTATATCTAGCCCTGTCATGAAATCATTAAATATTATACAAATAAGATATTTTTAAATTCATGAATCTGTGTCTGTATGTGCCGAGTGACCACTCAGCCACATAAATGACAGATATGACAATCTGCTATATTATGCAGAGAAGTATTCCAGAAACTATTGTATGTGTAGAAAATAATCTAATAACTGTAATGTAGATATAAAAACTATAAAGTATCCAATATGAAATTATCATAGATTGGTATGGGCACTAGATTATATGCAGTATTGCATTATCTTTAGAGTGACAAAAAGTATAACCATTACTAGTTTTAAAACACTGTATGTTCTTGAACTATCTCAAAGGACTCCTCCCAAAATGCTTAGATTACTGTTATCTTGTTCTTAGTGCTGGCCATGCATAATATTATATAGATAAAAGATTGCTACCTCTGAGTCTCCTGTCCTTTTATTGTGGATCTTGTGACACTTAATTTACAATTTGGGAAATTATTCAGGCTCTCAGATTTTGATTTGCTTTTGTTTGTGATGTCTGACTATTTCAGGATCACAAGACACATGGTATTTTTGTAGTGCTCTGCTCATGTCTCTGTTTTGCTCTTTTTAATTAGCAGATCCAATCACTCTGGAAAATTATCAGGGTCATGTAGGGAAAAATGCTCATCCTAAACTGCTCCTCTTTCTTATGCTGAAAACATTTATTTCAGATCTTCTTTCTGTAGAAGTACTGATTGGAAAGAGGCCAATCCAGATAGTTTCTCGTACTATGTTTATTCTGTCTCCACATTCTATTTTTTATTTATGTGACCACTTGCTTGGTAGATATTTTTCATATGAGTGGTCATGGTAGTCTGGATATGATTAAAGCTTTAGAAATTTTTCCAGCGTAGTTACCTGAAAGAAATATCTTGGGTATGTTCTTAAGATTCTAAAGATTTTACTATTGTATGCAATCCCACAGTGAAATAAAGACAATCTTCATTACTACTGCTGCCCTAATAACATCTTGTTGCCATGGAACTGTGTTTATGAAGAATATTCTGAAGGAAATAAAATTAAATTTCAAAGGAATTGCACACAGAGTTTCTCTGACATTCATTAAATTCAAAACCCTTTTCCAAAGTGTAATATTTTAAGAGAATCTGCCAGGTTTAATTTAAGAGTTTCCTTCATTTCACATTTACATGATAAATGTGTAAACATGTACACCATTTCTCCAAATTTATTATAAAACCAAACTTGATCTGAACAAACAGCAGTTTGGAAGTAGAATTTCCAAATTCTAATATTTGATTATTTCTTTATAACAACATTACATGTTTATTTATTGTCAAATTTGCTTTTATCCCTGATTCATTTTTATAGTACCATTATGTTACTCAACTCCTTTTCTTAACTACTTTCATGCTTCCTTCAGATAGCTTGTCTTTCATCACACTTTTTGTTAGCATCAATTTCTTTTCTCCACATAGGATTGTCTATTTTTAAGTCTAAAATGAACATGACATTTATGCAAAGTTTAAAGTTATTGGACGAATTCATGGAATACAATGGGATGGCTATTTTCACAGTATAAATATGATACAATTTCTCTGTAGTACCTGATTGACAGACAATATCACTAAAATAGTTTTCCAACTTTGTTAGGAGGTCGTTCTTGATCCATAAGAAAATACCTATATCTGTGTGTGTGTGTATGTGCACGTGTGCGTGTGTGCTTTTTTTCCTATGAACCATATAACAAAATGAAGAATAAAAGAAAGTAAATGGGGAAAGGAGAAATAATGATTCACAACGAAACAAGGAATTTTCATACCAAGCAATAGATTTAAACAGTCACTATGGCCCATCATCTGTTCGTTTCCCAGCCCTGCTAATTTCTTTTCTATATCATGTCAAGCAGTATGTCATCTAATTTTGGAATCGCAAAATGTTCTCACATAACTTTTCCCAAGATTCAGCATTTATATCTGAAAATACAAGACAGCAAAATATTTTTAATAATTGCTATTTAATTTTGGAAAATATGTACTATTTGTGAATAGTTTGATGCTAAATGATACCAAGTTACCAAGATACCAAGGTACCAAGTACCACTTTTTAACTGAAATAATAAATTTCTGTATTCTTAAAAACGTAATGCTTTGTAAGTCCATTAAACATAGAAAATCATTCAAGCCCAAGATTTGAATTCTTAATATTATCAAGCAACATGAGAAAACAATACCAATGATCTGTTACATAAGAAAAGTAGATAGGTCCGGTAATTTATTGAGCTTTCTTAAAAATATATAAGGGAGTGCTATTTGAAGAGGGAAGCTTATAGGACTATATATAGTTGTGGAGAAACAGGAATGAATTTAGGTAATTGATACTGCTGAAGTCTGTGGATGTTACTTGATTTAATCTTGTAAGCGGATTGAGGTGACAGAGGTTGTTGGCATATTCCAAATGCTATACTTAGTCTTTGTTCTGTTGTAACATATGGGGTAGGGGGAGAGAGAGAAGGAATAAATATCAACAGAAGCAATAGACTGCCTAAACCTGTGCACCAGTGCCCTTGATAAGTCTTACTTGCTTATATGACTCTCTCCATAGCAACCCACTTTCAGCATTAAACTACTCATTCAGCCGAATAACTATTAGCATGGGTGCTAATGGTACTAGTGCCTAGGAAACCTGATGCTCACATGAGGCAGCTATGAATGAGATTAAGATGTTCTTCAGTTGCAAAACAAATAAGTCAAAAGGCTATTTATATATTCGTCGTTTCTATTTGGGCAGGACACAAGTAGAGAATCAGCACACTTGATTTTACATAAGCTTTAATACTTGATGGTCAGAAATACAACATAATTATATAGATGTGGATATAAATATAGTACTTCTAGAAATACTGTATGGTAGTAGTTATGGGTTTACACCACTGACCTAAAAATGAAATTCGATGTATAGTTATTTTCATTGATAAATTCTCAAAACTGATAGTAAAATGAGACACTGAATTATTATTTTTTAAATCTTGGTGATTAAATGTTTGGATAGTCAGCTTTATTATGCTCAACAAAAGTTAAAATGGATGATTTACTCATTTCTAATATACAGATAGAACATATAATTCTATGTTTAAATTTTAATTTATTTTTTTATTTTTTAATGGATCATATCAATACTCCAAGGAAGTTTTAATCACAAATGTGGAATCTACTTCAAACAAATATATTGGAATTTAATTTTAATATTTGGCAGTGATTAAATATAAACCTGAAAGAGTTTATCCAGCCCAATAATAGTTTTGCTGTTTTATATGTTATGCATATACAAATGGAGGAAGAGGAAGATATTCTAATTTTTTCCTACTTTGTATTTTGCTTACAACATGGTGTTATGTTTTTCCCCCCTTTTTTCTTTTTCTGTTCTTGTAGATTTTTTTTAAAAAAATCATTCTCGGTTACCCATCAATCAACGTATTATATGAATTCATCAATATTTGAATTCTTCAGAATATTTTCAGGCATAAAAAATACCTATGTATGGCTTTGCTTGGTACCATTCTAGTTTTCACTAGATCGTAGAATTAAAGTTATCGAACTAGAGCTATTATTTCAGCTATTTGCTTTGCATCTGTTTCTAATGCAATGAATTCTTAATATTACATTTAAAAAATAAGATTACCCAAAGTCTTTCTTTTTTTACTTGGAATACATTTTAAACAAGAGCATATTTTTTCCTGGTATCATCTTAAATTCTGTAAATAACTGACTAAAGAAATAGGTGACAATTCACATCATAGACTTACGGTAACTTAAATTGCTTTGGTTTAAACATGTTTGGCTCCTATCCATGTATGCTAAACATCTGATCATATCCTTCTGCTCATAAATAATAACTCTCAAATGGGCCTTGAAGAAACGCATTTAAGCACATGTCCAAACTTGTTTTCCCATACCTGAATTACAGCGAAATTGATGAAGTGGCATGAAGGAAGCATGAAAACTCTGAGCATTCCCTACAGAGTGATGTCAGTTGCAAACTAAAAATTCTAAATTATGTTGGCATTCTCTGAAGTGGCATTGAATGTCCTCAGGTGACATTGTAGTACAATTAAAGATGGTCAGAACAGCTCACATATCTGATATGAATAACAACCTTATTTAGACCATAAAAATGTGTAAAACAGTCTATAGGCAAATAAAAAGCCTAGAATATAAAAGATATTTCTAAAATTCTTCTTAAAAACAAAGTACAGAAAGGCAGATCAAGCTTTTAGGAGTGAGAATTCCAAAATGCTGGAGCTGCCACTAAGAACACCCTTGTATTAAGTTCCCACTTTGTCCTCTGTCAGGCTGGTGCACCTCTCTGTAGCTGGTGTTACATGCTCCCTTCAGAAAGTGTTTGACAGAACTATAACCACTATGTTCTGGACCTGTTGTAATTTTTGAGTTCCCTTCCAGAAGAAGGTATGGTGAACTCCTCATTTTTATCTTATGTGAAATGTATTGCAGAATGCATAAGAGAATGCATAAGAGAATGAGAGAGATTTGTGGTTTGTGTCTTTAGGGGGATATTTCAGTTAACAGAACTTCAGGATTCTTCCTGAAGCTGATGCGGTTAATTTTATGGTTGTTGAATAGTAAGGAGAGCGAATATAACCCACAGTACAATGACTGAGCTGGAGCAATATTTAGATAAACAACAAGACAAAATCTCAATAATAGGAACAGTGGAACAGACTGCCTCAGGAGATGATGGCCTTTCCTTCATTGGAAATGTTTAAACATATTGTATGAGATCAGATATGGTCTAATTGTGGATTCCCCATTAGACAAGGAATTGGACTAAATTAACAAAAGCCCTTCCAACCCTTATATTCTTAGATTCTACTCCAATCATATCTCTTTCTATGGCCCTGCCTGAAATCAGCCTGAAATATATCTAAAAAACCAATTTCATCCATGAGTGCTTGGAACTGATATACCACTAGCTCCTCAGCTACCCTGACAAGGAATTTTAAGCTTGATACCAGCTTATATCTATTTCTATCTATGTACCACTGCCTTTTGCTCCCTCTTCAGCTGAAGGAGTATTAATAATCTAACAAAAAAACAAAAACAAAAAACAACCCACCTCCCTCAGCATGTTCTTCCTGGCTAAAATTATCCAAAAGGCAGGTGGATCTAAAAGTACTGGTGGCTCAAATCCTTCCAAGCACTCTGTCCTTGGGCTCAAGATACACAGAAACAAACTTTATAAGAGAGAAGGCGTGGCTAGCGTCCCGGCGAACGATGTGCTTTTTGAGTGCTCCCAAAAAGCCATCAAATCACAGCTGTCCTGGAGGTCCTGTAGGGACAGTGGAGTAAAGGGGCATGGGCCGGTACGAACAGGGAAATAGCAATTTCCCTGGGGGGGCGGGGGGGCTGAAGCTTCTAAACCTGGCAGCAGGGAAGACGGACTTCAAACCTTCACCAGCTGTGGCAACCACAAAGAACTGAGCTGGAGAGAAGATATACTTGTCTGGAGGAAATGATACCTCAATCTAAGTGACTGCGCAGGAGTGTGGATTGAGCAAAGTGTGGAACCGTGTGAGTGATCGGGTATTTTAAAGAGGAAAGGAAAAAAAACTTTTAAAAATTGCCTGGAGCAGACGTTGGCGGCTAACCAGCACTTGGACTTAATATGGGAAAAGAAAATGAAGATTAAACAAGAATCCTAAAGATTGTTGCTTTTACAGTTGGAATGGGGGAATTTGTAAAGATTTAAAAAGAATTTGGAATAGAACATGGATTTACATTAACAAAATAAGGAGTTTACGAGAAAATTGGCTATGCCAGCTGCTCGTGGAAAGATGAACTTGGTGCAGAGAGAAGGAAAAAAAAACTGTGTGCAGCTGTGAGGTTTGACCTTGCTTTTTGTGGAAGATAACCTGGAAACTGTGAGAACTGGAAGGAGTGTTTGTTTTGGTCTGGATTCTCATAGTCTTGGAGGAAAAGGTGAAAAAACTGATGGATTTGATATGGACTGAACCAAAATAGAAAGCAGAAGATAAAGAAACTATATGGATTCCAAACCCTAAATTTAAAGAGACAGTCCTGGAAAAACTTAAAACAATTGCATTAGGATAAAATGGAAATAAAGATGTATGAGGAACTCTTAGAACTGGCAAAAATCATACATGGAATGTTGAAGGATGAAAAGGAACCTAGACCATTGTGGGAATGCACAAAAAATTAAAATGAAAGTGATTTAAGCGATGGAATTCAAGATAAAAGGGTTGAAAATAAAATACATTGAGATTATTTCACTCAGTTTAACAGACGTTTTAAAGGAGTAACAAGGAGGAAACATTTCATAAAAAAGAAACCATTAAAAATTGGAAGAGCTAATTGGGAGAAAAGAGTAAGAAGGAGTAGGAGGATAATCATACAAATAACATATATTAAAGAGAGGAGAGGAATCCAAATGGAAAGAATTTACATATATACAAATAAAAGAAAGAAAAAGAAAGAGAAGCTAAAACGATGGGAGAGGAGGAGAAAATTAATAAAAAATGGGATCTGTGAGAGACCAAAAGAGAATGGTTAGAAAGAAGTAGAATTGTGGGAAGAAAGAGGGAGGATAAAAAAGGAAAAATATATGATAGTAGGGTAAACTGTATTAGAAATAAATATGTATAAGGTATAAGGATTTTTTTCTCTGCAGAAAAAAAAAATGTGTGTGATATGCATATTAATGTTTTCATGGGAAAGTAAACATGGAAATTAAATACAAAAGAAGAAATGCTAGAGATTAATTATGTGAGATGGAAAATTAATAATGATGGATTAAATGTGAAAATGATTAAAAACTTTAAATGTAAAAGGGGTAAGAAAGGGGAGTAAAAGCAACAAAGGGGGAAAATAAAAATAAGATTGAAATTTATTGATGAAATCACTTATACTATTAATTGAGATGTATCTATGTGGGTGATATAATTAGATATATAACATGGAAAATACTTTGTATAAATATGAATGGAAGGGAATTCTAGAAATATGAAATGTGGATGATTATTAGGGAAGAAAAACATTATTGTGATATGTGAAAGGAAAGTGAATTTTAAAAAAATTAGGTAACGGGGAAAAAATGGCTGAAACGGAGAAGAAACGGAAAACAGGAATCAGCTTTTGGAAGGTGGCCGGATGTAAACGCCACTCCGCCTGATCTACTGTCGCGCGGCTGAGCCAGTCCGCCTGCATGTTGTTGATGCCGGAGATGTGTTCTGCTGAGAGTGATAGCAGGTGTCGTTCCGCCCAAAGGCCTATCCTCTTCGCTTCTCTCATGAGGGAGCAGGACCTCGTTCCCTCCAGGCAGTTTATGTGCGCCTTGGTGCTCACGTTGTCTGTGAGCACCAGGATGTAATGTCTCAAAGCCTGATGGCGTAGGCGCTTCAAGGCCAAGAAAACTGCTCGAAGTTCCAGCAGATTGATGCTGAGGAGGCTCTCTGCCTCGTACCAGTGGCCCTGGACGATTTGAGAGAGTCCGTGGGCGCCCAATCCCGTCAGACTCGCATCCGTCATAACCGCGAGCCTTTGTGGTTCCTGGAAGAGGCTGCCCTGAGAAAGGGCCGTCGAGATCCACCATCTGAGGGAATGCAGAACTGTTGGTATGAGGATGACCTTGGTCGTCGTTGTCGCCTGGCCCAACTTCTGTTATGGGAGGAGAAACCACTGTAGGTCTCTGGAGTGTAAGCATACCCATGGGGTGATGGATATGCAGGATATCATCTTTCCCAGGAGCGTGGACAGCCAGGTAGTGGAACCCTTCTGTGGTGTTGGACATTGTTTATCAATTGTGTGATACTGTATTGTCGCTCCTAAGAAAGGAAAACCCTGCCATGAATCTATAATGGTTTCCAGGTGGGCCAAGGTGGTTGCAGGAGATAGGTGACTTTTCTCCTTGTTAATGGAGAACCCTATGTTTTCAA
>JANHFT010003293.1:202890-224883 GCA_032467955.1 Pseudoxenodon macrops | reverse complement strand
CTGCACCTCCATAACTGTCTGGTTTGGTTCTGCAACCCAACAAGACAGATACAGACTTCAGAGAATAATCAGAACTGAATGATGAGAACCGTAATGCAGTCTTAGTAAATAGTTTGAAAGTGTTGAGAGAATTATTTGTTTAGCAGAGTGATGGTGTTCGGGGAAAAATGTTCTTGTGTCTAGTTATTCTAGTGTGCAGTGCTCTATAATGTCATTTTGAGGGTAGGAGTTGAAACAGTTTATGTCCAGCATGTGAGGGGTCTGTAAATATTTTCACAGCCCTCTTTTTGACACATGCAGTATACAGGTCCTCAGTGGAAGGCAGGTTGGTAACAATTGTTTTTTCTGCAGTTCTAATTATCCTCTGTGTCTGTCTTGTTGGGTTGCAAAACCAAACCAGACAGTTATAGAGGTGCAGATGACAATAATTCCTCTGTAAAATTGTATCAGCAGCTCCTTGGGCAGTCTGAGCTTTCTGAGTCGGCACAGAAAGAACATTTTTTTTTGTGCTTTTTTGATGACTTTTTTATGTTAGGTGCCCATTTTAGGTTTTGAGATATGATAGAACCTAGAAATTTGAAGGTCTCTACTGTTGATAATGTGTTGTATAGTATTGTAAGAGGTGGAAGTATGGGAGGGTTTCTCCTAAAGTCTACCACCATTTCTACGGTTTTGAGTGTGTTCAGTTCCAGATTGTTCCGGTCACATCACGAGGCATACAACCTCCCGTTTGTATCCGGATTCATCATTGTCTTGAATGAGACCGATCACTGTTGTGTCATCGGCAAACTTCAGTAGTTTAACAGAAGGGTCGTTAGAGATGCAGTCATTGGTATAGAGAGAGAACAGAAGTGGCAAATGCATGCAGCCTTCGGGGCTCCTTGTGCTAATTGTACAGGTATCTTTTGTACCTTTTTGAGAGTAGAAATGAATAACTTTCAGACTCAGAATAATAAAATAGCTTTGAGTGAAACAGAATGTTAGTAATTAGTGAACTTTTTGCTTTAGTGTTCCCGACATCTTATGCTTGTATAGAATAAGTTGGATACAAGGTGATTTATCATTATTCTCAATTTGTTTGTAACTTGCAGGACATATAATGTGTATCTATTTCTTCCATGAATACCAAAGTTGGTTGACTTTTCTTTTGCTTTCTTACAAGAGTGACAGAATAGACTAAACTTTTAAATAACTGCCAAGTTTGTACTTCCAGCAAAGTGTGCAATACAATAACAAATTTTTTATTATGTTTACATTTCTACTTTGTTCATCCACCTCCTCTACAAAAAGAATCACGCTTTGTGTACTTGTGAAATCAAAGATTTTTGAAACTGCACCCAAACTGCCATTACATTGATGTATTAGGACTGCAATTCCTAGAACTCCCAGCCAACGTGAATCTCAGCCAAATTGGAAAATTACTGCACTGCCATGCCTGATGCATTTTTTAAAAGTAGATCTCTTTAAATCATTTGTGACACTCCAGAGATCTTAGTCTATCCTGTACATCCTTGCTATGGGATAAGTTTTAGTTGACTATAATCCACCATTACTTTGCGGACAGCAGAGCATTCATAAATAGTCAGTAGATGTGACATTGATGAAACAAAATGTTCGTATCATTACAAATACCAGACCATTTTAGTCATATGTAACAACTGTTATGCAAACAGTCACAATGAAAAAAAGATAATTAACACTATTTGTACCTTAAACATTTTATTTCCATATGATCTCATTATTTATTGTTTCCATATACCACTGGACAATGAATGTGCACATATTGTTTCCTACACGATAATACTTCATACATCTGGTGAACTTGTTTTAAAGTGATTTTTTCTTTTGTTGCAATAAACTATCATAGTTATTTTTCTGGAAATTTCAAAGTACGGTAATTCTTATTCAAAACTGCTCTTTTGGCAATGCCATGAGTCTTTTTTTCTGCAATATAATTACTTGTTTAACTATTTTCACACACACACACACACTCACTCACTCACACACACAGACAGACAGACAGACAGACACACACAGACACAGAGAGATTATTTTTTCTTGTGATGCCATACTTTAAGAAACCTCTTTGCCCAAAACTATATCAAAGCTTCAAGGCTCCTTAGGACATAACTGCTCTGTATTTTAATATGCATGTCTTCCATTCATTGAAATGTCTGCTGAAACAAGTTCTACTCAACATCAAAACAGGGTTTCATCAAAAGGGCTCCAAATGTCCAGAATACCAAAAGATGGTGCAAGAAGGGACAGAAAATTGTAACTAGTGATCTGTAATTTTCTGGTCCGGATGTGGTGGGCTTATCCTTTTGAACCTAATTCATAATAAGGCATCTTTTTAAGGCTTTTCCTATTCCCCTGGGTGGGGGAGAAGGGTTGGGTTGTTGTTTTTTAAATATGGCTATCTCAGGAGCCTCTATATTAATCTGCAGAATTCTCCCAGTGTTAGTTAGTTAGTTAGTTAATTAGTAATTAAAACAGTGGAGCTGAGTGGAATTATCATTTTAATTCCTAAAAATCTCTGATTCATTGGAATTATTGTGGAAAATTAAATAAGGACTTGTTAAATGAGATGTTATCTCATTTAGGCCAAACATGATTGGAAGGCTTTTGGTTACATATTTTTGGTTGAACATTTGTAGCTGCTGTTTAGTCTTTCTCTTTGTTGTGTGTATATTAACTGTGATGAAGTCTATCCCTTGCTATGATGTTTACAGTATACAGTTCAATTCTTTTAAACTGAACATATTGTGAGGTTGGGATGCAAGGATAGGGATAAAGTGTGGCAGGTCCAGAACATTTGGATAACTCTTGCTCGAGGGAACTGAGCCTTGTTTATACAGAACTATGAATAGGACTGCAGAAAACCATTCCATGATGCTGATAGGGACAGAAGAGAAGTTCCTTAGAAGCAGTAAGGAAACTGTTATGCTGGAGATTATTCTGAGCTGACCATCCTCTTCCCATCCTGTAAGAATTTCCCAAATCTCCAGGATAAGTTAGTAGGGCTAGAATAACTTCATAATTCATTTCAGAAAACCACCATAAGCCTTTTTTTTTTTTTTTTGCAAATGTCCGAAAGCTTCCAAGATAGTGAGCATTGCACTAGCAGAAAAATAAGCATTGTCTGGCAATACCCTAGACTTTAAATGCTTGATGTGTGACAATATCTGCAGAAAATTAGGAGTTGAGATCATTATTTCCTTTCTGCATTAGACACTATGAGGTCAACACAATTGAAGTCTGCAGTTGCTGTGCAACCCATTTTTCTTTAAGCTTATGTACACACAATAATATGCTTGTTCAATAAACCAGGGTTAAAAACCAGACCACTGTGTCATATCATATGTTAATTGGAATTGCTTCAGGAAGTTGACATAATAACTTATCTCACATTCATCTTTGGTTGAAAACGTTATGTATCTGTATGAGATTTTCTGACTCATTTTGAAACATCCAAACCTGTTCCATAGTGGAATGGCTTTTGGTGAGTGCAGGTTTAGCTTTAAATAAAGCAACATGAGATTTCTTGAATATAAGTTGTCATTCAACTTATCTTGTTTTTTAATTGCAATAGTTTTCATAATTTCAGTGCAAATATAGATATGATATTTATCATTATGTCATGAAATTTGGTTCCAAATTTGCCTAACAAATGTTTGGTGCAGACTTCTCCATAATGGATTTGTATTGGAAGGAGAGGGATTTAATCCTTTTCTTCCAGTACAATAAGGATGTCAAACTTGCGGTGTCATGTTGTCGTCACATGACATATTGTGACTTTCCCCCCTTTGCTAAAATGGGCGTGGGCATGGTCAGCACATGATGCATCCAGCCCGTGGGCTGTGAGTTTGACATCCCTGAAGTACAGTCTTCCCTTCCACATCTGCTGTCTGCAATGGGAAAATGAAGCCAAAACTCCACAATATGTGGCTTTCACAAATTTGTTGGCATCAAAACTTTGTAATCCGAATATGACAGACCTGAGTGTACTCCAAGCACAAGGGCATTTTACACTGTTTAGTTGGAATAATCTCTGCCCATTTGAAGAAAATTATACTGATGAGACATCTGTGTCTCTATTGCTGATCCCTCTCTTGCCTCTTTTCAAGTCACCATCAACCAGTCAACTGACTTTTCTCAAAAGGGAAAGGGTGGCAAAGTCAGATTTTATACACGCGGAAGATTTGTTTGGATCTTATTAGAATAAATGTGAGAGTACTACTTTAAGGTAAATATAGTTAAAGATGACTTTAAGGTGTCTTATTCATGGGTGTATTGAGTCTTTAATAATAACAGTCATATTGCCAATAAAATGCCATTTATCAAGCCATGTTGGGCAAGTTCTTTCAATTGGGGCAATGCAAGGTTCAGGGAATGTATAATCTAGAACAGATCAACATTTGCCTGCAAATGAAAACAGAGTCTGCTTGTGAATTTGGTGGGGAATAGTTACTCTGGCTCATATTTTAAGCTAGAGGCTATTGTCTCCCCATTCCTTTCCTCTTTCTCATTATTGAACTGATGGTAATCAGTTAACATTTTAAAATTATCTACAAAAGCAGAGCCACACTGACTGCCAAAAGAAAATAATCAAGCAGTGCCCGGATTGGCCAGAATTTGTTGTTAATGAGTGGTCCATTAGAAACAGCTGACTTTTGTCAGAACATTGTCTTCAGTAATCTTGGCATTTTGAGTCGCTTTATTGATTTTATTGCCTTTCCTCTACTGCTTTGGTAAAATTAAAATGAAGGAATAGTTTTGTGCTACATCAATGACAGAAAGTTGAAATAGTTACTGTAAAGTCACTTTATTATTGTGAGATCCATTTCTGAAGAACTGACTTGTGAATGTGATTTGGATATTTAAGTATTTACTGACATTATGGAATATAACTGAAACTGTAAGTTCCACATTAGTGTTTAGATTTGCTAGATTTTAATTCACAAGACTGCCCTTATATATTATTAAGAGATTCACAGATAGAAAAACAATTGCAAATCATTTTGTGAAGGGCGAAGGATAAGCATTGTCGTCAGAAGGAATGAATTTTTAAAAAAGGTTCAGTGACATTCACATTCAATGAATATAGATTATAGAACATAGATAGTGTGATATTGTTTCAGTAAATACAGAGTTATCCTTTTGGAATCTTGTCCAGGCTGTGTTTGCACCTGTCTGTTTTCAAACTTGTAGTTGACTTTCACATGTAATGGTCAGTATGCACTTTTAACTGGGAAGACAGGCCTGCAGCTCTCTAATCTTTGTTACTAATGGAATTCCAGTTGAATAGTGATTGTAACCTTTGTCTGACTTGCACAAAGTCAAAAACTAGAAGAAAGTTAGAACTTAGTGTGGGAAGAAATATCCATCTGGTTCAGTTCAAGCTGGGAGAAAGACACTGAAAACATGGAAGCTGATTGGAAAGATGGTTTAATGTTGAACAGAACCACCAAGCACATGGTTCTTGTGCAGCTGACAAAATGAAGTTGTGAGTGAGGGCTTTTTATACCTTCTCTTGAGCTTTGTACTTGAGCTTCCTGTTCCTGTGCAAGGACATGTATCATATTGGCTGTTGCCAGACTCCCATGGGGCCATGTAGGGGCTATGTAGGGGGTCATAGCTGGCTTTATAAGCAAAGTACAAATCCTAGGTGTTTGTCTGGACTAAGTTGGTTGAAGTTTCTAAGGGTAATGCAATGAAGAGGCTTGTGTTCTGAAAGGGTGTTGGGCAATTCCTATTATAGCTTACTGGCTTTGTCCTGGTTTGGCTCTTGGATGAGGGTATTTGCTTATGAATAGAGCTATCTAGTTTTAATAAGATCTTTGCCTTTTTAGTGCTGACATCTATTGAGGAGTATTAAGAAAAGGTAGGGGTTGCTTTCTTCCTCTAAAACATGTTTCTCCATTTCTCATCCAGGGAAATATAATATCCTGCCTTTTTAATATTTCTCAAAATATTTCACTCTTCTAGAAGAGAGGTGGGTACTAACTTTCTACAATAGAATAAGAGGATTGGGAGGGACCTTGGAGATCTAGCCAAGCAGCAGACCCTCTACATTCTGGACAAAGTCTCTTCTTGAAAACCTCCAGTGATGGAGTTCCTATTCTTTTTTAATTTACCATGTTTCTTTCCCATATTGTTCATTTTACTGATGGGTTATTTATTTAAGTAAAAACAACAACAACACTATTTGTGCACTATTGAAATGCTGAACATCAATCTTCTTGTCTTTTACCCAGCTCTCTTTTAACCTAGATGAAAAGTATTAAAAAGGCCTTATTACTTACATGCCTGCAAAACATGTTGCAGAACTTGTTCATTTTACACTATTTCTGCCTCAAAGGACAAATGGAATAATATACTATGGAACCTGTTAAACAACCCAATAATGTAGGTAGCTCAGGGAACATAAAATAGTGTGATAATGTAAAAAACAAATCTGCGAGGCTTTATATAGGTGATATTCTGCATGTCAGGCTAATGTTATGGCACTGTGAGCCTAGATCCAGAAAACAGCATTGAGTTAAACGTAAGAAAATACAAGAAATGACTGGTTGTTGTATTGCTTATAAAAGTTGAAACTTGTATATTTAAATATGATTTGACTTTATATAGAAAGAAGGAAATTGGTGGCCACATTTAGCATCATTTCTATTTTCCTAGGCTTTTAATAAGTTTGAATTGTATTTTAATTAATATTGTTTTAGACTTTGAATGACAATCTCACTGTTGCCTATTTTGCATTTTATTTTTTTTAATTCAAATTCTACATTTTAATACGCTTTTCTGTAAATAGTGCTAGACAAGTTTTATTTTGGAGTGGCTTAAAAAAAACACCTCTCTCCTTCTCTCCCTCACCCCAACTCAGATACACTTATTTAATCCACATGTTTGAGCGATCAGTTTGACTTTGAACCAGTCACTGTTTATGAGTCTAACCCACCACTGAGGCTCTGTGTTATGGGTCTAAAAGATTGGGAAATCCACAAGTAAACCTTGAACTCTTTATGAAAAATGGAACATGAACATGGCATAAATATTCTCTCAATGGCTCGCCATGCCTTAGGCAGAAAACATTCCTAGTGATTATGGGCAGGTTATCTTTGACTGGAGACTTAACAGGCTGAATTTGAGAGTTTAATATGTTAACCATATGCTTAATGGATGAATAACATTTTGCCATTTGTCATTCATTGAACAGAAGGATGTGAAGGTAGCTAAAGGTTAGATAAATACGCTATGTAAACAGAAATAAGGTGATATAGACCAAAAGGACTATAAAATCTAGAGTAAATAAAATGCAGATATTGGGTTCAGGCAGTTTTCTCTTTTATTTTCTCCTTCTCTCACACACACATACACCTGCCTATTTTTGTTCTCACTTCACACACCAGACTTTTAGCATACTATGTTAATTTCCTGAGGTTCTCTTTAATCAAAGGAGAAGATAAATAGCAAGAGCAGAGATGAGAGGGGAACACACTATCCACCTCCCTGAATTATTATCTGCTTCCATTATAATCAGGCCAGTGTTTTGGAACCCTGTGTTCTAAAGCCAGTGTTATCAATTGAATGAATTCATTTCTTACTTATTTTATTACAGAACTTCCCAAACTCCCTTTTTTAATCATAAAAAGGTCATATTTTTTTCTGTTTTATCCAAGTGCGCTGTAGCACTAAGACTAGCTCAAAGAAAATCAGCAAACTTTGTAATACAATGAGGGTGTGAACATACGTGCTCCAATTATAGCATAATAAGGTTATTTGAACTGCTAAATTATATTCCTCTATTTTACAGGTTCTACTTTCATGGCTGAACACCTGGGGCCATCAGCACCAAGCTCACCCACCTCATCTCCCAATTCATCTTCCATTCTTTGCAATGAGGTTTCTGATCCTGTCCTGTGTATATCTGGTTCTGGCTTACTTGGCAGCTCAATCAGTGGTGAGTATTTCTCCCACATCATTTCAGTGCATTCCAGACATATCTTTCTCAAGGCTGTTTCCCAAGGTTACCCACAGTGGCCATAGGGGAATGATCATTACAACCCATGAAATTGCTCCATTGGGAATGTAATTGATGACACACCCTGGGGGGAGGGGGAAAATAGGATCATGATTGGAGCCGTAAATTATGTGGGGTCAGAGATGGCTTCATTTGGGAACATGCCTACATGAAGCTTCTAATAAATAACTGGATTTCTTTTGAAGCTTGGCTTGAGGCTCATGATTTAATTAGGGCATCCATTGGAACCCTGACAGCAAGTTGCATGCCTTCCAGTTCTGAATATTTCATTATCGTGTAAGACTGAAAATGCATATTCTTTTTTTCTTTGTGATCACTCACAATGCACAAGGAGCAGGAGTTAGATTCTCCACCCACCCCCCACCAAAAAGAACAAAGAATTCAACATTTAAATGCACTATATTTTAACAAAAGGAAAAATTCAAAATGTATGTAGTAGCAATATGGAATTAGCTAGGAGCACCATCTGTGGAGCATAGGCCCACTTCAAATGGCTTTTGGTGCCATTTAAACATTTTGGGTAACAACTTCCTTAATCCTATACCTCTGACTGCATTTAAACGGGTTTGCTAAGAAGTAAAAGCCAAATCTGAAACAGGATGACACCAGGTTAGCGTAATCCTGTGAAAGATTGTGCATAAATATAAAGAGAATGCTTTTGGAAAAAGTGTAGTTCCACTAAATAGGGTGGGAATCCTTTCCCCTGATAACCCTGTCAAACATTTATGCCATGAAACAGTACTTTTATATAAAAGATATTCATATGATAACTTTGCTAATGGATCAAGAAAGGGGATCCTGAAGTTAAATTGCATTTAAATTGCACTAAATGTTTTTGCATTTTAATGACCCCGTAATTACTTGTGGGATGGAATTGGGGCAACTGAATGAAGCTGAGTGTTTTGTGGCTGGATGCCCTTCCTATCACCAATGCGGAGTTCACAGCAGATATATTCTCACTATGCTCAGAGAGAAAAATATCTGCCTCTACTGGGATTGAATTCACAGCCTCCTGATTGTGAGGTGAAAGCTCCACCTCTACGCCACTGCACCACTCTCTTAGACACAAAATATTTCTGTTAATAAATTGGTAGCAAAGGAGAGGAAAAGTTGTCATTTCATTATGTAATTTTGATAGTAAGAATAATATATGGAAGGCACTCAAAGATTTTTCATATACCAGAATCCAGAGTACAATATATCTGACTGGAAAAATCATTGGAGAAAAAACATGGAATACAAAATTATAAAACAGTAGATTTCGAAGCCTATATGTTGTTTCAGTAATGATATAAGTCATACAAGAGATTGTTATGTAGGCCTGTAGTATTTTGGAAATAACACACACACTACAAACATACATAAAGAAAATTTAACACTTCTTTCTATTTAAATGTTCTACCTAGTTTAGTATTTGTTTATTGATGCTCATTAGATGATGCTTTTTGAAAGTTTTGTAAAAACATGGACATAATCTCCATGGCGTAGAAATTCTAGACTAGGGCAACTTTAAAGCTGATTTGAGTTTAAAATGTAAAAACTAAACGTGTGTCTTATTTTGCAGGTACGGCTCCAAACTCTCCAATCAGTATGCCAGAATCCCCTCTTTCCTCTTCCATCTCAGGATCTTGGAATGATGAGTGTACTATCTGCTATGAGAATATGGTGGACACTGTGATTTACTCCTGTGGACATATGTGTCTGTGTTATACATGTGGGCTCAAACTCAAGAAGATGGCTAATGCCTGTTGTCCTATCTGTAGGCGTGCCATCAAGGACATAATCAAAACCTATCGCAGCACTTAAAGTTGCATGGCAGAAGGGTAGCAACTAGGAACAGGATCTTCATAAAACTTAACCAGGACAAGGAAGGTGGGAGGAACTGGTTCCCTTCTTTAAATATGTAGCTAATTTTGAATGTGGTTAACTGTGGGTACAGCCTTCTCCCACCTGAAATTCGAGGGCTAAAAATATCTTCTTTCCTTCGCATCTAATAAAGTGCTCCTGTGAACATTTAATATGTGAAGCCAGCAAGAAAGGCTGGATTTCATGTCTACCTTTCCTTGCCCCTCCATTGCATTTTCACTGTCCTTTCTTCCTAGTTGGATGTTACAAGGATCAGAGGAGAAAATAATGTGAAATAAGCAGATTTTCATGTTACGTTAAATGAATTAAATGAATACTTGGAAACAAGAGTAGAATAAGGAGAAATCATTTCCGTACTAGAACTACTTTTATGAGCAAGAGAGTCTCACATAGGATTTTTCCCCAGTTGTCCTAATCATATCAGTGGCTGCTTTATTCTACAAATAGTTATAATGCAGCACATGCTGCTACTAAGGAAGATTATGCTTTGATTGGTTTTTCTATGCTGTGCTGTGCTGTGCACAGAGAGCCAGCAGCTAACCATTGACTTTGATTCTCCTTTCTGTAGCTGTCCTCTTCTACTTTTTCAAAGCAGAAGCTGTTCATATCTCAGAAGCATGATATCACTTCCTTCTTTAATCACTTTTCTCTTTTACTGTTATTTCCAAAGTTCATTACACTAGGAAATGGTGCTTTAGGAAAATGATGGCACATGATGTCAAAGCCATAAGGATGAAAGTTGGCAAAGCTTTATTTTTAATTTGTCGTCAGGACATTCATTATCTATACCAGGGTTGAAAGGAAAGAAAATGATCAGTTGTATAACCTTTTGTCAAAATGAATGTGTATTACAGAGCTGGGTTTATATTGTTTGAAGGAAAAGAAATCAGGACCAAAATGGGTTTTATTTTTTTATTTGCCTCATATGAAGGTTTCATATGAGAAGAACATGTGAAGAATATGCTAATTTCACTTACTCATAGAACCATATGCATCCTTGGCATAATTTAATTCTTGGAATTTTTTTCTATCTCTGGTCACAAGTAATTTCATATTTTATCTTTCATTTTTTCAATAGTCCATTGTTTTCTTGTTTTTAGCTGTTCCAGTTAACAAATCTTAAATCAGAAATTGCATTTTACAATTAATATATTCCAAGTGAGCTATGTCTGAGATGGTTGATTGAAAAACGACAACAATCTCATACCCTAGCTCACAATTTCAGTTCCCCAATATGGACAATCCAGGTTTAGAAAATGAATAGTTAAATTCATCCAGTCCAAATAATAATATTTGTGCTGAACACTTCTATTACATATTTTACAATGCAGAGATGTTGCAGTACTGTATGGTTGACATCTTTTATAATTAAGGTGATGCTTTATAGAAACCCCCCACTTCATTTTATATGACAAATTGGACTTCAGGATTAAAAAAAGCCACATTCTCAACACATTTGATATCTCAATAATTAGAGATACTGCCATTTGGTTATTTTTCCATCTACTATGATGGTGGAGGACTACCCAAATCCTCAATTAATTTTGTCTGTCTTTGGACTTCTTCAAATTACAATAGCCATGTGGTGTTTAACAGAAATGTTCAACTCATGCTAGTCCTATACCCCCACTGTATGAAATTAATACAAATGCTGGACTGTTGTTACAAAAATCACCTTGAATGGTTTTCCTCAATTCTAAAATGGAATAATTAGTTGTAAAGTGGTTGCTTGTTCCAGGAAATTCTGAAAGAATTGTGTCCTAGGTTTTTTTAAAATAATCTCAGAAAGCATTGGGTTATTTAATGTAAAGTGGACATTAAATTTATGCCATTTAGCTCACCTTGCTGTGATATTACAAAATCATTTGAACCAAGAGTTTTTGTTTAAGTGATCTGAGTAATACAGCTGATAATATAAGACCTATTGCTTTCAATGAAAAGATCTAAATAAAGAATTCTAAGTTTAGATTGCAATGTTAAGCCACTTGAATTTGGCAGTGTTTCTGCTGAAATCAGTGGGACTTAGTTCTACATTAATATTGTTAGGAAGAGATTATATGTTTCTTGCAAAATTCATAAAGACGTCAACATGTTATGTATATTTGTGGAATCCTACAAGTACAAAATGTTAGAGTTGATAATTAGGTAATGACAATTTTTTAAAAGTTGGTATCAATTTTCTGGGCAAGAATTAAGGATGGCATAAGATTTCATGCAGAGCAAATTTGATCTAATGAAGTTTCTCTAAAGGAACCTGCCACATTATCACTCACAATAATATTTTCAAATATTAATGGAGAAAGCAGATATTCAGACTTTTGTCTGAAAAAGGCAGAAAAAGGATTTTCTGGGCATCAATATTTATAGATTTCTTGGATATAATTGTGGATTTTAGAGGTGAGGCAACAAACCAGCCAAGTCCAATCCAGGTAACAGTTGGAGAGATAATATTCATTTCATAGGTAAAACCATTTTTTGCCAGAAAGATGCTTAGGTTAGCATGTTTAACAACTTGTAACACTATTTACTTTTCTCCCTTTTATGGAATGCTATTTTGATAGGATATGATGTTTGGGAAAACTTAACCATAGGCTTTGTGCTTATCAATTACTTAATATATTACATATAAAGTAGCTGGTACTATGCATGGGAAAATATTGGCTTCATTAAAAAAAAAAGGGACTGTACAGCATTTTGGATTCAAAGGAGGAAAGGATACTTTGAAGCACATTTAGGAAGTCAAATATCAAGTGTGATCAAATCCTCTTTAAATAGAGCATGATCCCAGGAAAAGACATAGCTATTTTAATACTACTACTTTAAGGAGTGTTCTGCAATTGGTATGTGAGTGTCCCATGTGCCCAAACACCTTTTGAATCTGAAGTGCTGCAAGTTTCGTTTTTTACACACTCCCCATACTTTACATTGTTTTGGCTATTAAACAATGTTGCATACAAAAGCTAGGGGAAATGTGCAAGAAAGGTACTATAGTCCGCTGGATTTCACATTTGCAGTCCAATTTATTTCATCTTCCGTATGTTTGAATTACATTGATTTCTTTCTCCATCAAGTCTAATGGAAGATTGAAGTAGTCTTCTGATTCTTGTAATGGTCATGGATATTGATTAATTTATGAATATATGAGAGAGACCTCCCAGAATTAGATCAAAATAATGGTCTTAACTTTACATACTAGAGTAATTTTTTTTAAATGCACAAGCACAGCCTGAATGATATCAAAATTAAAAATGCATCTTTGCACACTACAATTTCTCTGCAGTCTTTCTCATGTCCTTTGATATTTCTATAAATTATGCACTCATTTGTTCCTCCAACCCTTTTCTAAGTGCAGAAGTAATGCTTATAAAACTAAGCAATTCAAAAAAGTCTAATAGTTTTTTTGTTGGTGCATTCTCATTCAGATTCCTATTTTTTCATATCATGGACATGAATGAATGGGTCATGTAGGTGAGGTGTTTTTTTTAATACCTCTAAACTCCAAACAGCTAAATATATCTTTTTTACTGTAGCACAAAGAGTAACTTTAACCCATAATTCAAAATTGTGCATGTGTAAGTCAAGTCTCTTTTGAGTTCATGTTGTCCCCTGGTGTCTTCATGGATCATCCATACAGATTATTTTGGTTACAGTGTGGAAAAGGTTTTCCACTGCTGTCTTTCTAGATTTTTTTTAATAGTCTAGTTTACAGCCTTAATGCTATCTAGTAACTTAGTATGCATGTTTCTGAAACCAAAAAAGGTTGGTCAGATGCTGCCATCAGTAAGAATGACATAATTTTCAAATAAGTAATTAGTTAACAGTAACCAAAAATCCAAAAGAATGAATCATGAAAAGTTTTTGCTTTATAATAAAATGTGTTAGTCTTAAAAGATGTATCAAAACATTTTATTGATTTTGCTCACTATCGCTTGTCTCTTTTTTAGAAAGTGGGATATGACACCAAGGGAAAGAAACCTTAGTTTAATTAATTTTGTTAATTAATTACGGTAAATTAACTTGTTAATATCTCTGTAAACAGCTGAAACACCAATAGTTAACAATTTGTTATTCACTGATCCCTAAATATTTCTTCAATATTTTCATAAAACATCTCTTCTTCTAGTAGGTGCGGTTCAATTCAGTTCCTTATGTTTAGCTCATTGTGTTCCTAATTACATCACACCAAAGCAAACATTGTAAATATCTATGTTGAAGAAAAATTGCCAGTTTGTAAGCCTGCAACCATAATAATTAAGAGATAAGGAAAGATTATTTAGATTTGAAACTATGGCCTGTTTTTCCCCTTAAAAATAACATTAATCTCCAAATTATCAATATCCCCTGTAAATATCTTAACTACGTATTTTTAAAATACTTTAAAAAAAGAATCCAAAGGTAGAAAAGGTAGGAAGTTTATACTAGACACTAATCCTTGCTAAGTTGCTTTGAGGATCTGAACATTCTCTGTTTTGTGACCTTCTGGAACAAAACTAAGACATCCCACTGATTTTGCTTTCCTCTATTATATAACTTAAGATCAATTCGGCTTTTTGCCAGAGTCATGTGGCTGTTTGTTCCAAGAAAGCATGAGAGGGAAGAATAACCAGAAACTCCAACCGCAAATGCTCACAGAACAGAACCACAGGAAAATAGTAGAGCCCTCTGCTTTTCTCACTTGCCTGGCACTGTGTGCACATATAGATCTGAACCCAGTTCCTAAGAACCTTGTCTATTAAGCTGCTTTTTCTCCACGTCCCCTCCATCAGCAGCAGCATTTTTGCACATAGAAACCAAAAATATATTTACATGGAAAAAAACTAGCTCAGGACGGTAGTGAAGAGAAAAAAGGACGGTAATGAAGAGAAAAAAGTACTAGAAAATAGGGACTCTTAACTATTATAAGGGTAGAACTTTATACACTGATGACCAAAGGTGGAACAGGCTAAGAGGAGCCAAAGTGGAAGATGAAGCAAAGGCTTTTTGTGCAGGAGAGGACCATTACACGAGAACAGTAGTAAGCTCAGAGTTTGATTTCTTTTCCTCTGTGTCCCTGTGTAAAATCTGAAATAATTCCTGTGATACAATGTCATTGACAAGAACATTTCAACTTTTAAATGCTTTATTTGTATGTGTTTTCAAGACTGACAAAAAAAAACTCTGTTCTATTCAGTGTGACAAGTGCATAGCTGTAAATAAAGTTGATTTAGGTAATCTGTGGAGTTGCAGATGTGGGCTGCTTGTGGCATACAAGGTAAGTAAGTGTCATGGGATGAGCCTGTGAGCACAGAGAGTTCCATGTAAACAGTTCCCTGGTCATAGGTACAGGGAATTATTTGCATGCACAGGTGTCACATCACATAATTTCAAGGAGCTGAAAATTGTCTACTGTCTAGTCACTTCCTGATTCCATGCACCTGTATTTGCATTTCCCCCCCTGAAAGGTTCACAAAGACTAAAGACTATGGTTGCTGTGTCTATTGGGGACACACTTTCAGAAAAATAAGAAGCCACACAGAGTAAATTGTGAGGTGCTGGTGGGGTCTATGCTGTTTGGAACCCTTGAATTGCCTTTCATTGAGTAAGGATTTTCAGGTGGCAGTTCAATATAGAAGTGATTTTTAATGAGTTTATTTTCAATTAATTTACTTACAAGGCATAGTCTTATTTAGAATAGAATAGAATTCTATTTTTTTTTTTGTAAGAATGACATTTTTGGACGTTTTGCTTCTTAACAAGATAATGCTTCTAGTAGAACAACATATACGTGGCTGCATTTTGATTACTTTCTACATATCTACATTTCATAGACCTAAGATTTTATCATCACTTTGACAAATCAGTGCAGATATTTGAACTGTATGGTTTGGGGTTCTGTAGAAATTAATATATTGATAAATAATATATATATACATGAGGAAGTTTGTGTAAAGGTATATGGGGTAAAGTTTCATTTTTGTTTGTTTTATAAATGTATTTCCTCTCAGAACTAATCCTAGCTAAATTGCTTTAAGGATCTGAATATCCTCTGGTTTGTGGCCTTCTGAAGCAAAACTAAGATATCCCAAAACTAAGATACTACTTTCCTCTATTATATAACTTAAGGCAGCATGTTTTGAGGTCCTAGATGGTTTTCCAGCGATGCATGAACAAGATTAGCATTCCTTACCTTTTAACAAAGTTGCTGTAATGTGCAGTAATATAGTAATATAATAATAGCAATCATGCTATTAAGGATTTCTCAGAATTGTTCTTCTCTTATACCTCATGTCCAAGAGCCTATTGACTAATCGTATTGCGCACTTTACTTGAGATTACAATCAGTTGTGGATTGTTGACACCCTCCCCATGCTTATCATCTGGTTTCTTTAAAATTCCTGCCACATATTTTTGCTTCATGAATAAAACCTACAGAACAGGCAAGAAATAATGGAAACAATGTTGAATCACTACCATCTAGTGGTTACTCTAATGATTGGCACATGACGTTCAGAATTACTGGTAAAAAAAATTGAAAATGAAGGGACAAACTATCTGTTACATATAGAATATGTGGCATATATCTTGATTTTTTCTTTAAAAAAAACATATGGAAGGAAATGATTAACTCTGTTGGTTAGTTTCTCTTAAAGGGATTCCTACTAAAACTGATTTTATCCCTTCTCTTTCCATAATATGCTAGTTTACTTCAAACATATTTCAATTTTTGGAATAGCAGCTTGGAGATTTTAAAAATAATTATTACCTTTTTATACCACAAATCATCAGAACTGCATGGCAGATTCCAATTAAACCAAATTAACCTAATCGAAAAAATAGCTTTTGGGTGAAATCTGTTGCATGATATGCAGTATGTAGTTTACTCTTAAATAATTGGGAATTACATTTGTGCTATTAACATTTCCATGTGTTAACTATCACCTACTGAGCAAAGAAAATATTTGTTGTTGCATATTTGTAACACATAGACTAGGTGAGAACTACAGAACATTTCCATGAATAAAAACCTTTAGAGAAGTAGTTGATGTGTTGGTCTCCAAGATGCTACAACACTCTGGATTGAATCAGGCATTTAAATTAGTCATGTATATACTCATTCCGAATTATTTTCAGTGGATTTATCTAAGCATGACTAATCCTGGATGTACTATTTTATTTATTTGTTAAATCATTTTTGTTTCGATAAAAGATGTACTTTGGTGGACTAAGGTTGTGGTATGCATCATCTGAAATGAAGATTGCATCGGAAAAAAAAACCCCTATGCCATAATAAATCTACTCTACAAATATTTAGGATGCTAGGAGAAAGCTTGTTTCCCCCCATATGTGATCAGACGTGAACTGGCTTTTCTCAGACTTTCACCAATGACTGATAATGTGAAACCTTTATTTTAAAATATGTTTTGGGCTGTTGACAATGTATATGCAAAAAACACATCTGTATTCATTGGTATACATAAAACAACAAAGCTTTTTGGTGGAATCGTAGACCAAGGGTCTCCAACCTCGGCAACTTTAAGTCTTGTGGACTTAAACTCCCAGAATTCCTCAGCCAGCAAAGTTGGCTGAAGAATTCTGGGAGTTGAAGTCCACAAGTCTTAAAGTTGCCAAGGTTGGAGATTTCTGTCTTAGACAATCCTTTCTATTGAAAATACTTTGCTCTCCATATGTCAGTATATAAATAACTGGCAGCACCATACAGTGCATGCTTCAAAAATTATTTGATCCAAGTCCTTTAGAAATGGAAGCATATTCATTTATTGAATTCTATGCTATTCATTAAAGCAGTCTTATTTTTTTTATAAAAATGTCAAGAATGTATTCATTAAAATCAATGCAACTTTTATAGAGGTACTACTTATTTATATCTTTCTTTTAAACAGAAAAAAAATGTAGGGCTGCTTTAATCAGTTCTCAGAATTTTGAAATGTGCGCAGCTATTGAGCCACACTCTACATAAAACTTTCTTGTGTATGGAGTGAACACCAAGTCTTATATTTTATAAATAATATTCTATAATACCAAGTTTATTCAAATAGATCAGGAGTTAACTTGAGTCTGTGGCTATTCTAATGTTTCTAGTCGACCTCAACAGCATCCTGGGAGAGGCAGATGTAGCTAAAGATTAGCCAAATCCCATGAAATGTAGAGAATAGATATTTCACCCAGACTGCCACAATCCTGTATGAACTTTCATGGATTCAATATAATTACTTGAATTCTCCAATCCTGAAATTGATTCCTAAACTTTGGAATGTACCCTCAGATATACCACACCTTGAAGCTACAGACTGTCATAATGTTATTTCTGTCCTTTGGTGAAGGATAAATGAATCCTTCAGAAACATACAAGTTACACCTGCAAAGAAAAATAAGTTTCCCCAAATCTTCACATATGCTAGAAACAATACGTCCATCAGTTAAATGAATCATTAAAAATAAAAATATAGCTTCACATATTCCTACCATGTTTCCCCGAAAATAAGACAGGGTCTTATTTTCTTTTGACCCCTGAAATAAGCGCTTGGCCTTATTTTTGGGAAGGTCATATTATTTTTGAGGTGCAGGAGTGGCGAGCGTGGTCACCTCATGGCTGCTGCTGTGTTTTGGGGAGGGCTTATTTTTTTGGGACAGCTTATTTTAGCGCATGCGCTCAAAAGCCTGATTGGGCTTATTATTCAGGGAGTTCTTATTTTCAGGGAAACAGGGTATGTATAGAAGATTGTGTGTTGTTAGTATGATTTATTGGGTTAGGGATTTTCTTTCTTTCACTGTGAGTTATTGATATGTATTTATGTTCAGGGGATGCACGAAGGGAGACTCAGTCTATCTCATTGTACACATGTTGTGCATTGACAATAAAGGTTGAATTGAATTGAATAACAAAAATCACATGGAGATAATTGCAAACTAAGATTTCAACTGATCCCACTGATAAAATATGTTCTGTCATAAAATGGCTCTTTCAATGTATGAAAGAAATGTAAGAACATTTTTAAAAAATACCATAACATCATCTTGGTTACCCATTAAGTTACTCTTCCTATTAAGAACTACCTTAAAATTTAAAAATCATACTACATGTATACCTTGGTATATGTCCTTGCAACGTGTCTGTCCATTTAAAATTCTGAATGTATCTCAGTTTGCTATCCTGTGAAGAGTTATCCAGAGCAACTATAAAGCCTGTTAAAATAATGTCAGTATTAAAATAGCACATCCCCTAAAGATCAAAATGTACTTTAAATGATCATTTGACTTCAATTTTTTCCTTTATTTTTTCTACTGATAATGTGACTATTAATATAAAACTTTTTAATATTTAAAATGCCTGGTATTCAAAATTAACCTTAGGGTTCCTTTTCACTTGGCTGGTTGGGGATCAGTTTTATACTACACTTGGAGGTCATTTCAATAATTTCTTTAGTTAAATTCGAAGTAATTGACATTCCATCCTCAGAGCAACACTAGATAACAAATTCTAGGAAATAAGCCCAGTAAGACAATGCATTAAGTATCGGGAGGAAAGGGGGGGAAAGAAAGAAAATAATGCACCCTTGTGTCAAAAGAAGTTGATGCAAATGGAAGGACCTTCTGCTCATGTATCCTGTATCATTCCAGAAGCCCTCCCAATGGCTTCTGAAAGACAGGGGGAACAGATGGTGAAGCCCCATTACACGGAAGAGATTCAGTTTATATATTATAACATACATCATATACTCTATACATACTACCGTGTTTTCCCGAAAATAAGACAGGGTCTTATTTTCTTTTGACCCCCCCCCAAAATAAATGCTTGGCCTTATTTTCAGGGAGTTGTTATTTTTGAGGTGCAGAAGGCAGTGAGCGTAGTCACCGCATGGCTGCTGCTGTGTTTTGGGGAGGGCTTATTTTCAGGGGATGGCTTATTTTAGCGCATGTGCTCAAAAGCCTGATTGGGCTTATTATTCGGGGAGGTCTTATTTTCAGGGAAACAGGGTATTGACCGACAGATGCTGCAGTGTTTCTTCTCCTTCTGATCCTGTTGGCTAGAAGAAGATGGCACTTTATGTCTAAGTGATATCCCATGTTTCTGTATCTTTACTCAGGGAAGACAGAGCATTGATTTTTAGTATTGTTATACCTGCAAGGGCTTCACAAAGAAACATATTGTTTGAGGTGGACAGAGAAAGAAATCTGACCTCAGAGATTAGAATCGCTGAGGGAGCAAAGAGAAGTTTAGCAGAGAATTCAACTGAGGATAGGGAAGATGCAGAAGTGCCTAGGAGACAAGGGGCTACAGTTTCTACATTGTGCTGTTGTTTGCTGCAAATTGCCTATTATCTGTGATAGCTTCTGATGTGGCTGAGGTATCTTCAGGGAGCATATAAGGAAGCCAGTTTCCCCATAGAGTTAAACTCACAGAGCTGTCAAATAGGGCTTCAGCAGAAAAGGCCAAGCAGGAGGGATATTGTCCATTGTTGTACATCAAAGGAGCACAAAGATGAGACGGCTATTCTTGTGACCTGCAGGGCATGTGCCATGTTTGTGTTCCTCTGTGAAGATGACACTAGTCCAATTAAGAGTGGACATCTGGGAGAGGTTTTGGCGAACTGAAATGTCTCTTTGAGAGCAGAGCCAGGAACCATGGCAAAGATTAAGGAACCAGTGAGTACGTTGGTTTCTTGCAACGCATTCAGATAAGCACAGAGGATTAGAGATCACTCACATGTGCGAGTAGTTTTCTGCAGTCTGAACAACAGGAGATAATGGGATTGGCCATCTTCTCACAAGCGAGATGGAGCCTTTAAGTATAAAGCCACTAAATTTGCAAGCCACCCTTTCTAATCTCCTTCAGAAATTGCCTATTAAATCACTGTAAAACTCTTAGAGACCTTCAGAAGGAAAAGTTTGAAAAGTCATTGGGTGAGTTTATCTTAAACTCTGAACAAAAGAAAAAGTAGTTATAAGCTTAAATAAACAGGAAAACGCTAATTTTTTGATCTGAATGTTATAAATAGATTAAGAGTTCAGATAAATTTGGAATTTTGTTGACTTTTGCCATAAGACTTTGGAATTAATTATAAAAAATGAATAGCTTCTTGTGGGAAACAGACTTATTTTGGCTATCCTAGCTATTGTAAGTCATACCAAAGATAAGTTACTTTATGATTTTAGAAACTGGACACCAGAGGGGACTAAACATAATAAGCAGAAGAAAGAAAAGACGTGTAAGCCTGTTCTTGATGTCAGCATTTTATGGGGACTGGGACTTACAAAATGACAAAAATGTTATCAGAAACTTTAAAAGATACATTTCAACAATGGAGCCAGAAATTAATATCTAAAATATCATTGCTGTCACTAATGATGTCTGCTTCTAGGGATAGAGTGTCTTCAAGAGATGTTAAAAAAGAATGATTGATGTGTAACACATTTTATCTGACAGGATAAAATACTGAAAGTGAAACTACAAATGACAGGCCAATAGAATTATTTGGAAAAAGACACAAGATAAGGAAAAGAAACTGGCTGAGACTTTAAAAATTAAAAGGGAAATGCAAATTATAAACCAAGAGAAGGACCTAGAAAATATGTTATTGGATCTACAAAAGAAGCATGATAAAGTATTGAAGAAATCTCTGATGGAATAAAAAAAATTAAGGAGAAATCAAATCCTTCGATAGTTTATGATTGAATTGAAGAAAGAAAGGAATATAAAGTTGATTTACCTGATTAAGATTAAAATTAATTAATTAAATTTTCTTTTGCAAATTCTAGCAACTCTTTCTGAACTTTCTTGCTGACACCAGGATTAAAAAGTTGATGTTTTATGGATTTGCCTATAGATAAAGGATAAGGCCTGAAGATACATCTGTTTGTAAACTTATAGGAGGAGGAGAATTACTAATACTTGTTATGATAAAGGGCACTCCTTTATAGGTTTCTTTTCTTTTTATTCTCTCTTTTTGTTTTTCCTACACTTTTTATTTTTTTCTCTCTAAGTTTAGTTTGTATTACCGTATTTTTCGGAGTATAAGTCGCACCTGAGTATAAGACGCACCTGAGTTTTTGGGGAGGAAAATAGGGGGGGGGAATCTGCCTAC
>JANHFT010003293.1:176647-202790 GCA_032467955.1 Pseudoxenodon macrops | reverse complement strand
GTTATTATTTTTGAGGTGCAGGAGGTGGCGAGCGTGGTCACCTCATGGTTGCTGATGTGTTTTGGGGAGGGTTTATTTTCAGGGCACAGCTTATTTTAGCACATGTGCTGAAAAGCCTGATTGGGCTTATTATTCGGGGAGGTCTTATTTTCAGGGAAACAGGGTATCATTGTTTCATGTACAAGGCAGTAAGAAAATAAAGAATTCTGAATTAGTTTTAAAAATGTTGCCTTTGAAGATTTCTAAAGACCCTTTCCACACACTGCCTTCTTCAAGAAGATTCCCCATGTCATGGTAATACCATATGAAAGTTGTACCTGCTATGAATGACTTATGTAATACAGGAGAAATATTTTCAAGTCAAGCTTGACTCTTGGTGGCTTCATGGACTCAACAATGTAATTTGTTTTTGGGAACAGATTGAAAATGACTCTTCTAGGAGGATTAAAAAAAAGATTTTATTCCTTCAAGTAACTCCCTAAAATACTCCCTGGTATTTGAGTCTCCAATTAATGTTTTTACTATTAATAACCTTGTTTAGCTTCTCAGCCCAAAAGTTAGCTAGATGTCACTTGAAGATTTTAAAAAAGTTTTGTGAATTAACAGTTTTAGGTGATGTTGATAATTCATTAAGAAATCAATTGGATGTTAAAGTGAAGATATTAAGACATTTTTGTAACAAGTTTATAGTTTTTTAATGCTATAAGAAATGAGTTCGCTAATAACTGGAACATAGTTGAAAGAATAAAAACTTTAACCCTTCTGACACAGCAAACATAATGGAAATAATTGGAAATAATAAAAAGAAATACAATTTGCAATCATTTGAAGGATATATTTTATTCCTCCCTTCCTTTTAAAAAAAAACGTGTCTGGCCAGTTAAAACACACAGTAATGTCTAAATCGCAAATAATTTTTATGGATTTCAAATAATCTTTTTCCAAGGGTAAAATCTTTTTTAAACAAACAGGACATTATGTCTTTAATTTTAAAAACAAACAAATATACACACAGGTAAAACTCAACAACGAAAAACATAAATATAAAAATTAAAGTTCATATTAGCACCACCTTTGGTCCAAGCAATGAGTAAACTGGGAGATCATTGTGAGGTATAGTTAGTTATCAAGTTCCGTCTTGTGAGACATTTAATATTGTATTGTGGTTTTACATTGCAAGAACCTGGGAATAAAACAAGAGAAGCTGCAGACTAGATTCTCTAGGAAGTGCCTTTAAATGATTTCTTGTATGAATGTAAAAGTTGCAGTGTAATCACTGCATATGATCTGAGGGCTGAATAATAAAAGATGCTGGTTGCAGTTCAGTTTATCTTTAGCTGCATATGACCTGAGAGTTGTGCCTTCATATTCACTAGTTAAGATATAACAAGGGATTTTGAGAGCACCTCTCTTAATTTATGTATTCATCAAGTACCTTTAAGGGCTTTCCTGGATTTTTGTCCAGTTGGCACCTCATTTTTTTTAAACATTGCATGTATGTAATGTTTTTATTGTACAGAAGCTTGCATAATATAGACTTTATCCAGCTCAGATACCCTGATGGGCACAAGACTACATTTCATGCTTTGTAATATCATTTCCACAATTACTCCTGCATGCCATTCCTGCAAATTCCAATGGAGTATCCCGAAAAGATGAAACATAAACCATTAAAAAATAGAATGTTGGGACAAACCTCCCCAAAAGCCTAGTTTTCAATGACTGAAACTGACAAATCAATTCAATTGCCACGCAACACTAGTGCCAGGTGTCTACCAGAAAAAAAACTTTACATATTTCAATAATAATCAAGTATATAGATGCCAATAAATATTGCAGCACGAAACTGTAAAAAGATGCAACACTTTTGGTTGAAACTGCACTCCTATCCAAATTTCATCTTTGGAAATTAAAGACTGACACTGTTCTTAGAAAGGAGCATCTGAGCTTTAGGTATGATTAATCTATATTCAAACTGACTAATACAATTTAGTCTTACACCTTTAATTCAAATTAGCAGTCTAAATATAGACATTATCCTTTGCTGCCAGTTTGATTTATATAGGTTAGTGTAATAAATTTATAGCTGCCCAATGTCTTTGTGCAGAATTAATGACTAGTTTGCACTCATGTAAATTGTTCCCCCAAATGGCTCTTACCAATGTGACCAACAATGCTGCAGGAAAAAAATAATAATATGTAAGGATCTAATATTCTTAAACTTAACTATTTTCTTCCACTTTTGAAAACAGTGAATATATTTGAGCTCTTTTTTTCTTGTTCCCCAAAGTGCACTTCAAATAAGATTCCTTTCTGGATCCTTCCTTAATGCCAACAATTCAAAACACCTTTAGTCTTCACTATAAACCAATATCCATTCTAACTTCAAGAAATGATCTTTCTCAGGAAACCAACCAAACAACATTAAGCACATCCTCCACCATCCATCTTGATCACACAGCTCAAGGGCCAGTCATACATCCTTCATCATCTCCCTGTCAACGTACTCTTCTCAGACTTCTAACAATTACATTCTCTTTATTCTAGATACCAACAATCACAATAAGCCCATTAGAAAGACAGCACTGGTTTCTATTAATTCATTGGAAGCGCTGTGCTGAACCATATGACAGCAAATTCCAATGACTTACTTCATGCTAAAAAAAACAGCTTCAGTTCATTTTAGTATTTGTTTTATATTAAAGAGAATACAATTTGTTTTCTTCAAGCTTTTAGATCCTTACATATCTTACTATTCTCCCAATTTTAGAATTTTTTAAACAAGTAAGATGGTCACTTTTTTGCACATTTTGGTTTTATACAACCGAATATATAACTGCAGTTTTGCAGAGCCAGTTTTAAAATGCTACAAAATATGAGGGCAACAGCTGGCTTTATCTTTCATTTCTAATTATTCACTTCCTTTGAAGAATGCATTGTCCCTTAGTCTACGTACTAAGGTTATACGGTCATGCCATTTTCAAATCATTTCCTTTTTCCCTCCAAATGTAAAAGACATTATTTCTTCCAATTATAGGCATTCATTAACTAACTTATCACACACAATATAGAAATAATCACATTTGACAGTACAGTTAGTCCTCAACTTACAACCATTCATTTACTGACAAAAATTACAATGACACTGACCGGTGACATGACCTTTTTCACTTATGACGGTTGCAGTATCCCTGTAGTCATGTGATTAAAATTCAGGTTGGCAGTTGGCAGGTATTCATGACATCTACAGTCATGTGATCACTTTTTGACAAGCAAAGCCAGATTTACTTAATTACTGTTACTAACTTAACAACTGCAGTGTTTTACTTAATAACTGCTGCAAGAAAGATTATAAATTGGGTTAAAAATCACTTAACAAATGTCTCACTTAAAAGTGGAAATTTTGGGTGCAATTGTGGTCATAGGTTGAGGAGTACCTGTTTGGGGAAACATAACATAGCCTAACATAAAGAAGTATCACACAAATACACATAAGGAATTCATGAAATCAAATACTTGGAAAAGGGGAGAGAATTATGTATATATGCATATTAACTCATTTTTGAAACATTTTATTTAATCCAATCAGCCTTTCATCAGTCACAATCCAGTTACTTCTGACCATTAAAGAATACTCATCTATCCTCCAATTTGGTGTCATAATAAACAGGTGTCTCAACACAGGGAGTAGTAGCTGTTGTGTTGGATGTGGAACATGTACAAAAACATCCTCAACAGTGTGAAACTTTCTGTTCATTTTTTCCTGAAAACGTGCACTCACAATTTAAACACTTCACGGGGCCAGCCCATCTGGAAAATTTAAAGGCGCAGATGCATTTGCTTCTGTCCCTGCTAGGCCTAAATGATTTTATCACCCTGAGAACAGGGCTTTTAGTCAAATCAGATTGGGCTGTTCTGTCCTCAAAGCGAGGATTTGAATTCAGTGAAACTGTTCTCCTGCCACTTTACTTAATACAATTTATACAAGCCCCTCGCAAAAACGGAGGGTTCTCCAATTTGTTGTTCTAAAAACCAAATGGAGACTGAGGAATATCAGTTAAAGGAACTGGACTAATTCATGGACTTCCAAGGATGCTTGAAAAAGATCACTTGATTCCTAAGTCTTTGATTTAGAATTTACAGTTAACTAGATGAACTGAGACACCAGTAATCGTACAAGTCTAGAAGGCAATTTTGGAACCTGATAAGCTTTTCATGTAGTACTTCCCATTAATCTGTATATATTTACTAAAAACTGACTACTTTCCCACAATCCTCCTGAAAAAATATTTACAAAGAAATTTATGCTCCACCAATTGGTACCTGTTAAAGGCCTAAGATTATGTAAAGTACCCATGATTTAGCCATAAAATATATGGCTGGCTTTTCTGAGATCTGATTTTGACTATTTAGCAGCAAACTATGGTTGATATTAAAAGTATTGTTAGTCACAAATTTTCTTTGCATGTGCAAAGTCTGAATCTGATCAGACTAAAAAGTACGACTGTTAACTAGAATATTCTAAAAGCAAACCTAACTGGAGCCCGTTGCACTCAAGTAATAAATGAGAATATAAAAACAAGAAGTGATGTTCCTTTTAGCAAGACACTGATAGCATGGAGAAAGGCATCCTTGCTATCACTTCCTTAATTTACAAATGCAAATCTAGAGAGGTTGTTTCGTTAAGCTATGTATTCCTGTGTTAAAATAAGATATGCAGTAGATACCAAGTGGCTAAGTTGTAAGACTATTTTCTGCTTATTCATATTCCATTAAAAAAACTTGTGTTGTTTATAGAAATGTATTTAAGAAAAGCATGTTTTATTTAAAATTTCAATAAAATTATTTATATATAAAAGAATGATTTCTAAATGGAAAAAGGACATTCTTTGGGGAAAAATTCAGTGATAGTGAAATTCAGACCTGAGTTTGATTTTCTAATTTCACATAGTATAGACATGTCTCAGTTTTTGAAAACTGTTACTTCTGGAAAGGTTGACTTATAATTCAGGGTGTGTATGGATATTTCACATTTCACTCAGTTTTAGTGTGATGAATTAGATAAATGGATAAGATAATTTCCATCAAGTGTTAATGTCAAGCATCTGAACATAAGCACTTTATTTTCAATTACAATAAAGCCAGAAATAAAGTCCAGCCACTTTATTTATATGCTACCTTAGTGATGAGGGTTAATAATGAATCTTTTCTTCTTTTAAGAAAAGAGACATTAAACTGTAACTTCATAGAAGTTTCTGTTTTTAAACAGTCTAATTCTGGAATAGACTATTAAGATACCATGCAATACAGACATACTCTATTTCAAGCATTTACTTCTTGTGTTTCATGCAGACTTAAACAGCAAGTGCCCTTTGTCAACATGCCTTCAGTGTGGCAACTTCTGTCCAGGCTCCTGGATCTATTTCATGCTTCTATAGCATGATAAAACAGCCCATACATATCAAATCAGGAGTAAATTCCTCTGACATCAATGTAAATCAGATAAGAATTTGGAACTTCTGCTTAAGTTAAAGAGTGCATATGGCTACCAAAAAAAGATGGAAGAATACTGAACATTGCAAAGAAAAGGGACAGCTGAACAGCCAGGACTCATCAAGATGTTATACTTCTATTTGAATATGATAAATTTCTGCTTGCAATATCAGTTACACAGCCAATTCTTTTCCAAAACTTTTCTTCTTCCACTTCCTGCTTACTTCTGCTGTTGTTCAACTTTCCTCAATCCTCATGTTTTTTTACTTTAAGAGTGCATGATAAAAAAAATGACAGATGTTTAAAATCACACTGTACATCCACTTCAAGTCCTGGATGAGGGACCTGTTTTTGCCCTGTCAATATTGCACTGATCCTCTATTTGGATACTACACCGAGAATGCAAATATTGGATAAAATGTAACAACAATTAAAATATATATAATGAACAAATTACTCAAGATGATCTAAACTTAAATATTACTATTGCTATAGTTATGCTAGTAAATGCTAATAATAATGAAATTATTTACCAGTTTCCCATCCATTTTTCATAAATGACAAAAAGCAGTAACAATCTTTTAATAAATGGAGAGAAGCAATAAGTATAACTTTAAATTAAAATAAGCTATTCTAATATTCAAAAGTAGTTCTAAAAAGCACAATTCTATAATGCCATCGTCAAAATGTTCAGTGTTGCTTCTGAAAGGAAGACTTTGGAACCAGTTCATTGGAACAAATGTAGTTGCTACCACAGGATAAATGCATGTGCAGTTGTTCATTTGTTTTAGTTTCTATCAATGTGACACAAATCTGTTAAAAATTAGAGCCTATTTTTTTTCAGGAAGGTAGATTTCATTCACTGTTGTCCAAATGTGGCAACTTTTAAGAATTGTGAATTTCAACTCCCAGAATTCTTCAGCCAGTGCTGGCTAGGGAACTCTGGGAGTTGAAATCCACACATATCTTAAAGTCGTCAATTTTCTAAAACACTACTCTAGAAAGTCAAAGAATTGTGAAACTAATTATGTGAACCCAAGGAATACTTAAGACTGATTTTTCTCAGTCTATACTTCTGTTCCCCTGCTGAATGAATGGATTCAGTAAAATAGAACCATTTAAAATTTGTAAAAAAACAACAACTGTGGCAAGCCAGGCTTGCCACCACATCTTGTGAGGGAACTCATTACAATCCTAATTTATATTACTTGGGGTATTAAAATATGTGTAATTAAAAAGAAATAAGCTTTAAACTCAACAAAATGTAGAAATTAAGAAAAAAAGCAAGAGTATTTTTTTCAGGCATTATATAAATCCGCAATAACGAATTCAGAAGTGCTCATTATTATTAAAGTTGCAGTATACAGCAGAAAAAAAGTTTTCATTGTTTGGGTTTTGTCAAAATATCAACCTGCATTTTGAGTTGTTCTTGTTGAAAACCAAGGCAATTTAAAGAACCAGGAAATGACCAGAAGCCACTCTTCTTTAAGAGTGCAATCTTTGGCTTAATATTCAATTAGTCCCCAGAATATTTAAAAATTGAGATCTAGATTATTTTGAAAGTACTATATAGTTTTTTAAAAAAAAAATCAGGCTTATGATCAAAATAATTTTAGAATTAGCAGATAATATTTTGATGGGGAAAGCTACAGCCCTTGTGAGTGGGATTTCAATGTATTTCTTCGTGCATTGGCCTGGCACTGAAATTTGAATTCTCCAATCCCTAAACACATCCCTAATATTTACAAGGGCAAGTTATAGATTACATGTGGGAAACAGTGAAACTGACTAAATTAAGAAGGTGCTTGACAGTACCCTTTATTTATCTTTCTCCCTGTATTTGAATCTAAATATTACTTCCATATACCATAAGACCAGCTACCACGTCCCCTACATAAAGCTTCTAGAGATGTGACACATACATAAAGATTTAGAATAAAAATGATAAGCTAGTTAGCCCAGAAAACTACCTATCCAACTATATTTATGTAATTTTTTATATTATTGGGGCAGTTTTACAGGACAAATCAAGGCTCACTTTTATAATGCATAAAATGCAAATTGATAAGCAAATTGATTTATTGACTGATAACTATTCTAATTATAAAGAGGCACTTTAAGAAATCAGTAGTTGCATGTGCCAATTCAATATTACTGTTGCATAAAAAATGCAGCTATGAAAGAGAACAATATGGAAAGCTATTCTCCTTACTGAAAGCATGGGCAAATCATATTTATGTAAGAGTTTTTTCCCAAGAATTTGCAGAAGCAAATGAACTCCATGACTTTCTTGTCCTGAAAAACTGCAGATGTAGCAACAGGACTGGCTGAAGACTGGGTAGCACTAAAGAGAGAGATATATCACTAATCCCAAGTGTGGCTGGAAATGGTTAACCCTTTTAGGGAATCTGTAAAAGATACTTTCAAAATATTTTCATCCTTTTTGGTTCATTTCTGTACACATAATTCTCCAGTGCTGAGATGATGATCAAGAATACTACAAACCAATTTGCTTCTGTACAGCAAGAAATACTGATCCCTTCTTGGGCAAAAAATTGACTCTGGCTACCTGAGTCTCCTGTATTTGAAGTGTCTTGATGGCTCAGTGCAGGATTTTTGGGAGCTGCACTTTTAGCTTTCCCAAGAGATGATGGCATCTTTGGAACAAAACTGTATAGTACAAATTTTAAATAATCATAAATTATTTTAATAAATAGATGTTCTTAAAAATGACAATTTATACTGCATCTTTAAATAATGCACTTGATTTTCCTGCATTTTGGTTTAAAATGGTTAAAGTGCATTAATTAAAAAATAATGAACCACTTCATCATCATTATTGTTTTTTTTAAAAATCATAAACATTAATATGTGTTGCTAAATCACTAATATTAGTACTGCAATCTAGCAGATAACTTGATGATTTTGCTCTACTTAATACTGTCCAGCAGAAGAAAATAATACTATTTTAAACTCAAGCAGCTTTGGCAGACTCTTAAATTGCTGCTCACTTTTTAACAAAACATAAATATGAGGAAACACTAGAGATGTAAAGCCTCATGGAAAGGAGCTTTGGGCAAAACCACACCGTTTTCAAATGCACTTGGTGTAGAAACCTGTTTTCTCCTAATGAATTGATCATTATTGATGTTACAGAGGCCTGTTGGGTTTCCTCTTCATCCCCAGGCCTCTTACTCCATCACTGTAGAAGCATGGAGAGTAGCAGTGATGATGCACTGTAATAGATCAGCTTGAAAGGCATCAATCACACAAGGCATGGAAATCAATCCCTCAAGTTATTTTTATAATGTAATATATGTAACACACAACCAAAAAATAAAGGAGGCAAGAATCAAGTGATAAGTATGTAATTTTCAGAAAGTTAAAACATCTCAAAATATGCTTAATCTTTAATTGTTCAGGGAAAAAGAATGAGTTGGACCTTATTAAAAAAATCTTCCGATTCTTTCATCTTCTAGTGGTAGAATGTAAGACTGTGGCTGGAGATAACCAGATTATTTTCTCCCTAAAAATCCCAACTCTTTTTCTTCATTTTCCATATAAAATATTGGGCTTCAAAGTGGTGATAAATCTGTTGTCTGATTTCCATATTGTTTAAATAAAGGCCTTCTGGTGTTGTTGCTGTTGTTTACCAATTACAAAGTTCACTGCAAGGCTAATAAATGAAAATGCATCAAAATATAAACACACTTTGTACCCAAAGCCTTTGCACAAACCCCAGTGGTTTTAATCTTTACGCTTTTCCACAAAAACTCATTAAAAAAAAAGCATCTGAAATCATAAATAAAAAGGCAAAAGAGGACATGTGAGTACAGAATTCTTGCTTTATAACATTCCCAGTCTAATGGTGCTCTGTTCAATTGCGCATTGACAATAGCTATCAGTACAAAACTAACATCCAAGAAAGAAGAACAAAATAATTTGTACTGTTGTTCTTTAGAAAAAACTTGTTCAGAAGACTGGTGTTTACTAATAAAAATCTCTCCTTTCCTGCTCATATATAAACTAAAACGAAGAATGCAGTTGGTAATATCCATGGCTTTTGCTCATTCCCATTCTGACTTTGAAAACATAGACGCTTCTCTGCCAGGTAAGAATCGGCATTGATTGGACATGAAACGAAGAGAAACTTGATGAACCATCAACATTCAGATGTGCACACATAGCACCTATTTTGACACTCTTCTTTTTATTGCAACATGAAACTAATTCTGGATGGCCAAGTTCTTCTCAGTGAAGTATTCAAGGAAGAAAATAAATAATTTTCCATAAACATACAGCGTGCTGGATTGGGCAACTGCCTCCTTACATGCAGTGATTTTCATGTTCTTGTCTGTTCATACACATTGGTGATACAAATGTTGTAAACATGCCAAACCCTTCCCTTCCCTATAACAAAAGAAGCCAGACAATGTCCCATTGTGTGGAAGCAAATTTTGTTTTTGTTTTTCAGTGCGGCACGCATAGTTAGCTCAACTCAGCTCCGCCATTTTTATTTTTCTCTTTTGTGATGGTAATGCTAATTGCCACAATCTGTTGAGGAAAGTTCTATTGGTTTGAACTGTCCTCTTTCACATAATGGACATGGTGAGGAGTCACACATAGAACCCCGTACAATTGGTTCTGACAGTAGCACAGTGAGAGGAGCAGCAGCATCTGCATGGTTTCTCTGATGGAACTAAGCACCTCCTTCCACTCCTCCCTCCAGGACTACAAGAACAGGGAGTCCTGCAGGGCTTGGGATAAACAGCAGCACAACACCACCAATGCCATGGTGAAAGCAGGGCATGTGCAACACAGTGCAACTCTGCCACAACCAAAAGATAGAGCCTAAGAAGAGGAAAAGAAGCAGATGTTTGAGAAAGGTGTTCCCCTCCCTCAGAAAGCTAGCCAAGCCAAGCCATGACAGGCCATAAACCAACAAAAAGATAAGCAGGTTGAACTTCCTCTTCTCATCTTTGGATCTGGATGAAACTTGATTAATTCTTAGTTGATATTCAAAACTCTGAATAACTGAGTTGCCTGGCAAGTACTCTCAAAATAATTGCAGTACATATTATTCAGAAGGCCACAAAAGGAAAGCATTGAAGTTGAAACTAGTGTGCAGAAGAGATTGTGTGCAACTCATAGTTTTAGAGTGTTTACAAACATTAGGAAACCACATAAAATTGGATTACACTTCTAAGTCCACTTATAACTTTTTTTAAAATACCCCTCCCCATTCCTGACCCAGCTGATAAGTAAGGAATATGGAAAGAGAAAAAACCCAGAGTGGATAGCACTGAAGGAAACAGAACAATAAGTGATTTAAATCCAATACCAGAAATGAAGAAAAAAAACACCCTTCTCAGATCTTCAATCTAGAGACCAGAATGCAATTGTTGAGTGATGGTTTCTTGAAAATTGTCTCCACTTGCTCTGTTCCCCACACATTTTGGGTGAAGGGCGGATCAACCAAATACTATTTATGGCCACATCACATGGGAGAAATGAACAAGCAGAGTTTTTTTTTAATAAAACACGTTTAGGTTTGGCATCAAACTCCCAATCAATCCCAAGTAAATCCATAATTCCAAACTAGAATGTGAAAGGCACACATTTGGTTTCTGAGTATTAAAATCAGGAGCTAGAGTAATGTACCCTGATGCACATAGTTGTGGGGAGGAAAAAGAAAATAAAAGGGTATTAATTCCAGCTGTATTTTCTTGATACTTGCAGAATGAGACCATTCCTTCAAAACATCCTAAAAGATGGCAGACTTTCTGGGCCACAAGCAAAACTGAACCGTCCTGTGTATGTACAATAGTGTAAAGGGAATACATCTTTGTATCTTTTCCCTTTTTCCAAATGTACACCGTAGGGAAGTATAAATTAGTGAATTTAAATACATTGCAATACTATTTCTTTTTTTCCAAATAATTTGAGGGCACCCAGCCTTTAAATGGTCTCCCACTGTCCATGATCTGGCAGTACCACCAGCCATTTGGGTTCTTTTCCAATACCTCCATGCAGACACCTTCTTGAAACCCAGCAGTTTCTTCATCTCCCTCATAATCTGCAATGGAGATATAAATATCCTTAAGGTTATTATGAATGAACTGGGATTTTTCAATGGGCTTGGGCTTGACAGTGGACACTGGAATTCCACTGCGGTCAGTTGGTATGTAAGAGGCATTATCTGACCCTTCAGAGCCCAATCGACCATCATGTTTTACTTTAGACTCATTCATTTGGGATTGGGCAGCACTGAAAGATGAATTACGACGTACGGCCCTCAAATGATCTGTGGCAGATAGAGACTCATTCCTACGCAGGGAACAAGGCAGATTATTATCCTTGGGAGGTGGAGAAACAAACACTGACTGTGGTCTCACTGCTAGCTGTCTAACTCCATTTCGCAATTTGACAGGCCCAGATGTTTTGGAGAAGCCACCAGGTGGCTTATTAGGAATAGGGGGTGTTGTTCTTTTGTTCTGGTTGATAGTATTCAGTGCCTGGACTTTCTTCTCTATTTTCTCCAAGCTATTGGATTTGCTTTCATTTCTTCTGTTTCTTGCCTGTGATATGTTGGATGTGATATCTCCTCCACTGGAGGTGTTTTCTTGTTGCTGGTTATCAAAAAGCATCAGATAATGAGAAGGAGCCCACCCTTCTATTTCTCCATATTTCAAATACCACCATCCACTTGACTGCTTTTCCAATACTTCCACTTCTATTCCAGCAGGGAAACTGATTTCAGAATCTTGAACTTTTTGATAAGAATCAGTAGTTATATACAGACATTTTGAGGGGTTGCTTTCATTCTCTGTTTTGGCTAGCTGGCTGGCATAAAATAAGGTATGGGAAGGGGATGTAATGAATTCTGCAGAATTTCTTCTGAAAGACTCTTCTGAGTTTCCAGAAGTTGTCTGAGGTGGACTTTCAGATTCCTCACTTCTTGAACCTTTAAGTCCACCTCTGAGTTGCCCAGTTGGTCTCAGATGATGACGTAAAGTACTGATGTTCGTCATTTCTTGACTTTGAGAATCTGCCTTGTTCAGGAATGGTTTTGGCCTCACCATTGGTTTTGCTCTGCTAGACATGAGCTCTCCACTATCCCTTTTTGTGCTTGATTTGGGTATACTACTTAGGCCAGCATCTGAGGCTGATCTTGGCTTTGTCTCCTCGTTATGACTGTAATAAGACTTCCCAAAGTTTGTTTGAATATTTTTGGGCTTCAGAAAGGAGGATTTAGGAGAAACGGAATGTGGAGAATTTCTTTGGATCAAAGATAGTGAGGAACTTCGAGAATCAGAATCTCCACTAGATTCCTTGCTTGACAGTGCATCTTCTATATAAGGTCTAAAGCCTTCATTTTCATAAATTGTTTCCTCTTCATGAGTCACATCATCAGAAGACTCTCCGACTCGAAATTTTGCTCTTTGGAGAGATGATCCAGAGGAAGGTTTTGGAAGGTGGAATGAGCTTCTGTCTGAGTTACCATCTTCTCCTTGGCTCAGCTCAGATTCTGAGTCATGACCAAAGGCAGGCACATCATACTCTGGTTCCTCATATCTCTGCTTGTGTGGGGAATCTTGGCCGTCTCCTGAAGCTGTGGTACTAGCAGCTGTTACTTCTTCAGAATCCTTTACTTTATTAGGAGGAGCAGGGGGAGGAACTTTGGGCCTGGTCAGTGTACTTGTTCGCCTATTTAAATTGGGTTTCTTCCTTTTATCAATATATGATGCGGGAGCCCAGCCTTCTTTTTCTCCAATCTGGACATACCACCAGCCCCCAGAATTCTTGTCAATAACCTAGAGAAGGATTAAATCATAAATTAATTATGGATGCAAAACATTAATACATTTTTAATCCAAGCTTCTCTTTTATTTTTGCTCACTATATGACAGTTATCTATCATTGACTCATTTCCTATTTTAGTCTTACCTCTGCTTTTTGTCCTCCATGAAAGCTTATTCCGTCAGCAATACAAGACTGAAACTCCGCAATAGTATAATATTCAACTTCCACTGATGGTGGCTCAGGTGGTTTAGGTAGTTGAAAGCCCTGTGGCAATAAACAGTGACAGAGATTAATTAAATAAGTCAGAGAACAAGGGAAGAGGACATCTAAAATCAAATTATTAGAAATCTACTTGCAAGAGACAAATGAATATAAATTGTGGTTGCTAAAATTCCCTAAGCAAGAAAATCAATGTGACATCAGTAGAGGCACATCCAACCAAAACCAGAATTGGACAACTCACTGTGGCCAACTCACCCCAGCTGACTCGCCCTGGCTATCTCTCTGCGGCCAACTCACTGTGGGAAAACTTGCCACAGGACAATTCAATGCGGAATAACTCAAAGGATAAGAAGAATTGCAGCTTATCTGAGCCTTTGGAACCTCTAACCTGAGAAGGTTCAAACCTAAAGCAAGACAAGGCACATTGCAATCAACTTGTCCCTCTCTTAAGTTATCCTGCGTTGAATTGTCTCGGGGCAAGTGTTCCTGTGGCCAGTCAGCTGGGGTGTCCTAGATCCATATAAAAGTCCTACTGGTCAGAATTGGAAATGTTGGTAATTATATACAAAACACGGAAGAGCACAGTATTGGGAAAGGCTGTCTTAAATTCTCGTTACTCTGATATATATACTAATTTGCCATACTTTTGAATAAAGACACACAGTAGAATATACCACAAAATTTATGGATATAAAGCTGGAGCTTCACTTTAGCACTTTGGCTGAAAGATTCAAAATAAGTTTGACTAATACTCTAATAATACTCTAATGTTCTTGAACCGATTGTATAAAATCATTAGCAATACCTTAGCGATAAAACTTTATAGGGATCTTCCTAACTATCATCATGGATGAATTCAGTCACCCAGATCATAATACCTTCCTTTATGATTGAAAAAAACCTTAACCTATTAATATACCACTTGTCTCCCTAATTGCTCAGTGGAGAAACCAAGGGCTGGTTTCCTGTAGTTAAGCTCTAAATATTGGGCAACGTGTTTGTGTAATACTAAATATTTACTGACTTAAATATAAAAACAAGTTCACTACTCACCAAACTAGATTCTCTTCTTGGAGGAGGTTTCATACGCAGATTTGGCGAACCTTCACAAAGAAGGAATATTTCCAAATTATTGTCAGTAAAATTGTAAGCAAAAGGGTAAAAAGTGATTTACTAAGATGTTTATTAACTCTTAAGTCCAGAAGGTTTTCCCTCCCCCACATGAAAATATTATAATAGCCACAGTATTTAAAAAACCTGAGCAGATGAAAAGAATCTGCTGTACAGGACATTCCAGAACGGACCATAATAATATACTTCTTGAACTGTTTTACTTGGACTTGTAGACCTGGAAAATGTGCCTTTTTACATGTACAAGTAGTAAACAGGCAATCCTCATATAGCTTGAATCAACATGCCAGTATTATTTCAAATTTGTAAAGCTAATATGGTTTGACCATTTTAAGCTATCCTATATTTTATACCAAGGAAAATTTCAAAAAATAAATCTGTATGCAACATATTACTTTAATTTAAGAGGTTTATTATCAAAGAAGAAGAACCAGGATCAGGTTCTCTAACAAGAAGGGAATCACTACCAGATACACTACCAGACATGGAAAGAACCTTTCCATAATCTACTAGGGAGGACAAAGATGGATATGTATAAAAATGCAAGTAGTCTTCAATTTATGACCACAATTGAAACCAAAATTGCAGTTGCTAAGCAATGCAGTTAAAAGAGTTATCATGTAACCAGGCTAAATTTTATGACCATTTTTACCATGGTAAAATTGCATGGCTTAAGTGAATGTGGCTTCCCTAATTGCTCAGTTATAATCACATGTCTGCAACCATCATAAATGCAAGCTGGTTGCCAAATGGGGCAGTGTGACAGTTTTAACTTTGAGAATGGGTCACAACCCATTTTTTCTGAGACAATGGCAACTATGAGGCATCAGCATAGCCTTACGCTGACACATAACTTTAAACCATCATTAAACAAATGATCATAAATTGAAGACTATCTGTACCTCAAGATTCAGATCTGTGGAAAATGTACAGTCTGTTTCAAAAAGGCAAAACACTATATCCAAAATCAAATAAATAATGTCTCATATTTATCTGGACTGAAGTTTGATTTAGTAGTCTCATTCCATACTCATAAAAAGAATGTTTATTAATATAGTGATTACACCATACTTTATAGTTATGCATGATTCTTATGAGCTCCATGCAGTTGTAGAATAACATGTCATGTCAAAATTTAACTTGTGTACCACCAAATACCATAAAATAATGGGTCAAATTATAATTTTCCAGAGTATGGTATCAAAACACAAGCAGAATGACTCAAATGCAGTGCCTTCAGCTAACATATCAGAAGGACACAAGTCCAGAAATATATTATGATTTATTGTCAAAATCTGCTAATAGGTTTTAATAAATTAAAACACTGGTACACTAGTTCTCCCTGGACAAGCAATCAAAAACCATAAACTAGACTAAAATGGCTATAGTAATTTCAATTATTTACTTACTAATTAAATTTATTAAGCCACCTATGTCACTCAAGGCAACAAGATGGAGACGCATGCGCAGTGCCGGAAACTGGGCTTCTGCGCATGTGCAGAAGAAAAAAACCCAGATTTTAAAAAAATATTTCCCCCCCAAAAAAAACTAAAAAAAAAAAAAGATGGCGGCCTCCACGGACCAGAATTGGTTTTGTGACGTCACCAGCGGCTTACTACCTACTCTATAGATCCAGTCCGAAACGGTAGGAACCCACCTCTGGCGTGCGTGCATGGGTGTACAGTATGTGTGTAGAGATAAAGCAAAAGCATGCTATATAGGAGTAACTAGCAATCTTAAAGCTACTCTCAAATTCAAATGTACACAGTCCTTCTAGGACAAAAAAAGCATAGAATGGACAACAATGAGCAACTAATGGGCGTTTAGTTCACGTAGCAACACAGGAAAAAAAGTTTAGGAAGGTAATCAATAGCTCGTATCACACACTATTGCCAGCCATAGTGTGTAGCTTATTACTGTCTATCTGAATGTTAAGAACTCTGGAATTTGGACTGTAGCTACAGCATAATCCAAGGAATGATAGAAGAGAACATTATTGAAGAGCTTTAGGATTAAAGCTACAATCTTACACTAATTTACCACATAATTAAACGGGGTATACTTCTGAGTAGTTGCACATTCATATGCAGAACAACAGCTCAGCTTCATATAAACTTGGAATGCAGATTCCCAAGTATATGTAATCTTACACATGTTAAAAAAATAATTGCATGCAAAGTAGCATTATTGCCCAAACTAATTCATTTTTGTAAAGTATTTTTAAGATTTTAAACTCATGAAGAAATGAAAAGAACTACAAATTTGGAAAAATTAACAGCTGAGAAATATCAAAATGGACAGATGCATTCAAATGTAAAATGTTTAAATCATACGCCCTCTCTACCTCTTCCAAACCACTGTATTCTCAATGTACAGTCCCATTTTATCTGGGTTTCTAAGTGATAAGCTTTGGGAACGGGAAAGCTAGAAGATCATCATGGTCTTACTTATTTGAGCTCTTTGTGGGGCAATCCGTGCGATGGCAGGAGATCCCTGCACCTGCTTTGAAATCTGCTTGTCTTGGGTCATCATGAAATTACCATTGGAGTCATTGCATAAGATGGGCAAGCTTATTTCTTTCTTGGCGACATGTGATTCCGTCGTTTCAATTTCGGACTGAGTTTCCTTGTCACTAGAAGATTTCTTGTTCAGCAAGTTGCTGATCTCCATGATGTTTCCTATAATTTCCACTGGTCCTGTAAGATTCTTTTTCCGAGTGGGAAGCTCATCTTTTCCTTTTTTCAGATATGATGCTGGGGCCCAGCCTTCTTTGTCTAAATATCTGGAAATACAAAAAATGACAGCAATTTAGGTGCTTACACCATAATTACATAATGTGGTGCAGAAACTGAGTTAGCATTACAGAAGGTCCTCAACTTACAACAGTTTGTTTAGTGACAGTTTAAAGTTACAGCGGCACAGAAAAAATTGACTTACGACTGCTTTTCACATTTACAACCATTGCAGCATGGTCACATGATCAAAATGCAGATGCTTGGCAACTGACTCATATTTATGATGGTTGCAATGACCCAGGGTCATGTGATCAGCTTTTGCAATCTTCGGACCATGAAAGTCAAACGGGAAGCAGACTCAATTAACAACTGTGCTACAAACTTAACAACTGTGGCAAGAAATGTCGTAAAACGGGGCAAAATTTATTTAAGAAATGTCTTAATTAGCAACAGAAATTTTGTCCTCAATTATTGTCATAAGTCAAGGACTACCTGTATACATATGTTTGAAAAGATGCTTAAAATGCTTAAAAATAGCAAAACTATTAAATAATCTAACCTGGTTTCCTCTAATTGTTTTCTTATATTCCAGTTTAATGACTAGGAACATTTCTATAAATGACATTTCTTTGTCACAGCTCTATCATGCTTCTCCTTCAAAACTTTAAGGAAACTGCTAAGAAGGTCATTTTCATCTTCTTCTTTACAAAGAAGGAACTCTGTCTAGAGGCAGGAAACATTTTTATAGGTATTGTATAACCAAGCAAGATATTGCTTTAGTCTTTGTCTCAGGAACTCTACATTCTAAACCATCAAAAATATAATCATACAAAATGATAACAGTACAATATTAATATATTACCAAAGATTGGGAAGTACAGGTACTCCTTAACTTATGACCACAATTGAACCCAAAGTTTCTGTTGTTAAGTGAGTTTTGCCTCATTTTATGACTTTTCTTGCCACAGTTGTTAAATGAATCACTGCAGTTTATAAGTTAGTAACCTGGTTGTTAAGTGAATCTGGCTTCCTCATTGACTTTGCTTGTCAGAAGTTTGCAAAAAGATGTTAATTCTGGAAAGGTCACAAATAGGTCACAGCTGCCAAGCACCTGAATTTTGATCACATGATCATGGGGATACTGTAAAGATCGTAACTATGAAAAATGGTCATGTCATATTTTTCAGTACCGTTGTAACTTTGAACGAACAGACTAAACATACTGTTGTAAGTTGAGGACTTCCTTATCAGAGCAGAGAAGCAGATCTTGAGAACCACTACTTACTCAAAATTAAATATTAGTAATTTAAATTAATTCTTAAGTCAATCTTCAAGAATCCCACTTTGAAATGGGGAGGAAAAAACTAGTTTTTATTTCTAGCATTTTAAAGCACTATAAAAGTACTTATTTTGAATCAAAGCTAAGTAGACAGTTCAGCCCCAGAAATATTTAGTTCAGAAGCTAATCTCAGAGTTTCACGTTTATTAAACACAAAAACTTTAACAAAGTTTATCTATTTCAGAAGAAATTAATCAGCAATTATTAAAAAGCATGTTCAGTTTGCCGGTGCCTCCTGGGCCAACTGAATAACATTATTCACACACTGGAAGATAAGAGTCTTGAAGAATCATGAACACCAACTAGCTTCAGAAGACATGATAAAAAGACTCTTTAATTTCACAGCACATTGACAGACTTAACCATAGTTATCTGAGGATGCTCGACTAAATTAAATCCAAAGATTCTAGGGAATTGCTAGAAGCTTGGTACTCAGACAAATCAGCCATCAGTAACAAAATAAAGATAAAGAACATTTATACTCCATTCAAAAGAAACCATAAAAAAGTAAAAATAAGCAAAAAGATCGGAATATCCCCTTGCCAGCAATCAACATTCTAGATAAACAGGGATTAATACTAGGATTAACAATAAACAAACACATGTCCCCATGTATTTGTAACCATGTTTATACATTTTATGTATTCACAATCATGTTTATACTTTTTCTGTAATTTCATATCATATTTTTCAGAGTATAAAATACACTGGAGTACAAGATGCACCTTAGTTTTTGGGGCGGAGAATAGGGAAAAAAATCAGCCTACCAGGTATTCATCTGGCTAATGTCCTTAGTCTGGTCAGCTTCAGCACATTATTTTATCCCCTGGTTAGGATTGAAAAAAAGCTCCTAAAGGACAGCAGATAGAGAGAAGCAGTGAAAAAAAGCCTGCACAGCCAGGAAGATCATTAACACCTTGTTAGGGATGGAAAAAAAAGCTTCTTAGGAGGTAGTAGCAATGAAAAAAGTCTGCAAAGCTGGGAAGATCATTAGCGACTCGTTAGGACTGAAAAAAAGCTTTGAAAAAGCTACATTCAGAGTATAAGACACACCCAAATTTTCAGCCTCTTTTGGGGGGGGGGGGGGAGTGCATCTTATACTCCAAAAAATATGGTATATGCTTGACAAAATAAATAAAAAATGAACTACCAATTCAAACAATCAAGAAGTAAACAAAAGTCTAATCAAGGAACTACCAAGAAGAAAGCAACATTTCCACCAACATTGATAGGACAAGCTACTGCATATAAATAGAAAGCAAACTCCACACTCGTCTAGCACACAAGATGTTACCTAGTCTAAGAATAAAAGGTCTACAAGAAAACAACAAAGCTTAGAGAGCACCAAATACTCTATAGATAAGAATCAGCAACTATATAGCAGTCTCTTGACAACTTCAAGGACAAGAAGGAGAGATTTCCCTGTAAAAATCACAGGCCCTGGTGTGAAGTTTATAGGACTAAGGCTGAGAGACAACTACTTTGAGGAAATGCAAAGTTGTTCAGGGGAGACAGCAGGCACTATTTGGAGATTCTATCTAAAAACTCCTCACATTTTCTTGCTCAAATCTATGGAAGAAAACAACGAAAACAATGTGACAGGCTAATGGAAAGTCTCTTCTTACTTCCTGAATTCCAAAAGAAAACAAAACTGCTCTCTTTCATGCAGTGACTATTAACGGAATTAGTTTCATTTTAAACATATCTTATGTTGTCAGTGTATATACACCCGATAAATGAATCAGTCACACAGATTCAGTGAAGCAGCTGTGTTTTTCTTTTGAAGTTTTCAAGAATCTTCTCATTTCAGATGAAAGATTAGAAACTGAGATGTGTAAAAAGATAAGCAAGTCAGAATAGGATTTAGGAGTAACCCTAGGCCATCATACCCAGGACTAACACATTTGACAAAGAATTTATGCAGTCACAATATTCCTTAGAAGCCCAGCTATGCACTAAAAAGCAGCCTGCTGCTCCTTCCATGTTACCTCAGGAAATGGCTGTGCAAGTGGCCCTGTAGGCAACAGAATTCTTGTAAGGATCAAGGCACTCTAGCTGTGACAAAATCAAAGAGGACGATACAATCTTGAAACCCAAAACAACAAGATTCCATATCTTTCTTCTCTGCACAATTATAAAACCTCCCAGCCTACATGGTAGACGGTAGAGCAATCATGGACAGCAATATCATGCAGTTAATCCCCCAAAACAGCCTTCTTGATCTCTTTCCAATAAACGGCACTGGACACAATTCACTTCTTTTATTAAACATATGATCTTATTATACAAATTAGCCATTAGTTTTCATAGCTAGCTTTTATGGAAAATTTGAAGTACATGTTAATGCAAACAACTATTGACCAATTTTCTGAACAAGTATAGAAAGGGGAAAAAATGAGAGAAAAGAGGATCTTTTCTTGTTCTGAAAGTGGAATACAGAGGACTGCAACAAGGTGGAGCAGAAAAAGGTGACTATGTTTCTATCCAAAAATCCACTAATGTTTTAATGCTCTTTGATGCTTTAATGCTCAATATCCCAACCATAACACTAAAGGAAAAAGGTGAATGGTCAAAATTGCCTCTGTTTGAGCATTTTCTTTCCCTTTTAAAACATCTGCTTTCCAGCTCCAGAACACTGGAATTATTCCAGAGGGAAGGAAACCAGGAAGGGAGTGGAAGGGGGAGAAAAGTGAAAATCAGAACAGAATCAGCATTTTGTATTTATATTTAAGGAGGAGAATATTAAGAGTTTAAGGTGGAACTTGCTACACCATTATTTGTACTGGTTCCTCCTGTGGCACCTAACTCACCATTATTAAAAACTTTCTTACAAGTACTTATAGCAATTACCTACCTAGTTAGTAGAAATCTCCTACTGATCATCAGTTTTCAAAGCTACTTGTGATGCCACAATGTATGTCCTTTTCAGTGTCCTTATTATCCCTAGCAACATTTCATGTAATATTTTATTAATCTCTGTAAATTATCTGTTTAGTGGATGAAGGGAAGCATAGCAGATGATTGGATGGAATACAGAGCTACAAGAGAAGAAAACTAAGAGTGCAAGGATTTCAGTATTTGTGACTCTACCGGATGTAAGAAATATATAATTAATATATTTGAAATATTTACATCCTTTGTATTTACACTTGGGTATGTCTGGCATTTGTTGTTTCGGTGCTACTTTTAGAATCATCATATTCATAATCTAAATAGAAAACTCCTATCCTTGATTAGCCTACAAAAAATTCCTTCTCATTAATTCAATTATGACACTAGAGGAAGAAGAGAATAGGAATTTCATATCTCAAGAATAATTTAAAGAATCAGTTCTCATTACCGAGCTAAAAGAAAATGTGAAGCAAAGCACATTCCTCACAGCTGTTCATGAAGTTTATTATATTTGGGTAGCAATGAAGTCTGAGCTGCTGGTCATAATCCATTGCCCTCGGGGTAAACCTCTTTAATTGGCTAACATTAGACAAAGGAAAGAGGTTGGATTAAGCAGACCCTATGGAGATCTAACCTCTACATGAATTATTTCTAGATAGGCTTTTCCTATCCGCGTTATTACAGTCCAAGACACAAAGTATACATCTTCAAACCTGGAATAATATGAGCAGATTTGCCATTCGTTTTCAAACAAACATTTCAAGTTTTGAATAACAATAATAACCAATAACAGGCTAAGTTAAATCTCAGAAATTATGTATGAATAAAAAATATATTTTTCATTATACTATTAAGGTAGCTGAAGTGGTCTTTAAGTCATACCAGAGGCGACAAACTTTGGCAGGATGTTATTTGGGGAATGGCTTATTTAGACCTTCTCTACCTTCCACCCTCAATTTAGAGATTATATAAACACAACAATCTCTGTTGGAAAAAAGTCTGAATGTAAAATTGCCAACATGATACCATTTCATCATGGGAGTTTTTAATAAAATAGAAGAATAGCAGCAAAAATATTGGTGTTCTATTTTTATCTTCTTTTTAAGTAAGAACAATATCCTCTTTTTTTACAGTTTCCCGTAAAAGCAAGCTCTTCCCTTCTCCCTCCCTCCCTCCCCGGAAACCATCAATATATTGATACAAATATATATACAGTGGTACCTTGATACTTGATTGCTTTAAAAGTTGTAAAATTTCTTTACTAAAAATCACGGATAGGGCAAGCTAGAAATTTAATTCATTTTATATGAACAGGATATGTGGGATTTTCAAGCATTCCATCTATATTAGTAACTAAGAGAGCAGGATACAAAATGACATTCTCTGTGTATTTTCAAGGTTGGCATAAGAAAAAGACAAAAATGGCTTGTTTTTAGACTGCAATGTGAACTATCAGAGAGGATGAAAATTCTAATTATAATATCCTGTAGTGTAGTTATTAAATGGGAAATACTGAATACTTTAAAGCTCTGTTAGGTTTAAGATAAAATAAAATTTTCTAGTACAAAATCAATCTTTAAAAACAAAAAGGGAATTCAAAAGTAAAACCAGGGAGAGTTGATGACATTGTTTTTCCTCCTGAAAATGCTGTGCACTCTGCTCCTGCACCCTTGGCTTTGGATTAAAGTCCAGAGAATGATTTAAAGAGAGAAGAATGTAGAGCTGACACCAGGCCAACCATTCTCTGCTCACAGTGTTAAGAGTCTACTCCCACTCTATCAGCTTTCCTTTATTGTTGATGGAAAAGTTAGTAGTGAAGATGTTACAGTCACTATGTTTATAGAACATATAGATCTCAGTATGTTTCCATTATTCAAACCAGAAGTGTTGTAAGATGGTCAAACTTCAAAAGCAAATGAAACTTATCTATTTTATATGCAAGGTGAAATGAACAGAAAATGATTTGCAGAACCCAGGGGTGAAATGGGTCACCCACAGGAAGGTTCTGTAAGAAAGGCAACCCTTTATTACAGGTCTACTTAAAGCCATTGAGGAGCCAGGTTTCCAGGCTTCTTGATCAAGTACATTCTTTTTTCCATTTGAATTACCGTATAGTGATTTTACTTAATAGTCGAACTGCAAGGCTGCAATCTTTATTACTCTTTGGGAAAAAACCCAGCTAAATTCTGTAGGATATTTCAAAGAAAGTAAAGAAGCAAAATTATTAGGATCAGTTTGTAAACCTGACTGTTGCAGTTAACATTGAATAATTTTATATTTTCGTGTGCTTTTGGTCTTTATTGCATAAATCAGAAATAGGAATGTATTGTGCTGAGCACAGCAAACGCCTACGTGGCATTTAATGTATCTAGAACTATGTCATTAAAAATAAGTCCTGGTTTTCTGCATGGAACTAATCATTTAAAGCTACCAGAAGGGAAATGTTTGAATTACAGCCAAGATTACCTCTTGTCTGCAAAAATTCAACATATATACTAGCAGAACATGCTGCTCTTTAAAAAACGTTTGTTATAGCTGAATGCAAATTACCGTACATGCATACACACAAACACAGAGTGCTAAAAGCTTTCCATAGCTTAAAAGATCATATTACAAACCTATGGAACACTGCTTTAATTGGAAAAAGTAGGAAAATCCATAGAAAGTCTTCTTGGAAAACCCACTTAACCACCCATCCTTCTTAAATGCAAGAACATACTTGGTTTTAATTTTTCTCTCCAATTTGTAAGACAGAAGTCTTCTATTCTCTCCCTAGCTGAAGAAACCTATACACTCTAAATCTTTTTTTACATACATTATCAAAATAGTTTAACTGGCTTTCATAACATTATTAGCATTTCTTTATTTGAAACATTTTTGGGTCCTAGCTTTGATAGAAATATATAGGATTTTGTTGGAAGCAAAAGGGTTGAAGATGCCAAAACGACATTACCTTATGTACCACCATCCTTCCAGGTTCTTTTGAATGACGTCCACAGTGACTCCCTTGTCGAAACTAATTTCATCCTTCCCCTGGCTGGTATATGACTGAATTGTGACATATTTCTCTTCTAGCAAAGAGAGAGAAGACAACATCAGTTAAGATCAAACAGCTGTTTTCTCTTCTCTCATTGTGATTTCAAATTATTTTGCAGGCAATTAAAATCCTTGAGCATTGCAGAGGTGGAGTCTTGCTTGTGAGATCATACACCTATTAATTATCATACTGTAAGCATGCCTGTGTCAGCACCATCACCACCGCCCAGTTCCTTTCATGCCAACAAATGAGACAGGGTGTCTAGAGAAGGGGCTCCCCTGCATTATACATATGGTATTGACAAAAATCAAACACGCTGCCAAAGAAGCAAAGCAGCACTGGAGGAACCTTCTCCAGCTGGCTCCATTTAGCACACACATGATTATAGTAACCCTGCATTACTGGAATCCGTACAGTGAAGCTGGAGCATGACCAAAACTCCTTCAACCCAGAGGAACAGACTGAACTATCCTTTTCACACTCCTACAAACAATATCACGTTTCAGTACAAAGCATCCAGGATTTGCTTTTGTTGATTAGATCATATTCTGTTTCCCAGGTCGTCTCTAGTCATAAAAGAACAAGAAATTTTTAGCCTTAAAAAAAAAAAATTGCTAATTCATTGTTAACCTCCTGGATTACTTACTGCAGACTATAAAGCCGTGATGGCGAACCTATGGCACGCATGCCGGAAGTGGCACGCAGAGCCATTTCTCCTGACATGCGGAGCTATCGCCTGTTGCTCTTCCGGGTTCTGGTGCGATGGCCAGCTGGTTTTAAAATGCACAGGCACGCCAAAAACCGGAAGAGCGGCCGCTCATTGCGCATGTTCACTCCAGAAAGATGATCTTCCTGTTTACAGAGTGCACACCAGACAGTTGGTCTGGTTTCTGGCGCACATGAGCATGCGAAGATCAGCAACAGGCATGTGTGCCAAAAATCTCAGAGAGGGGATTCAGGCGGTTGCTTCCTAAGGGGACAGAGCAAGGTAAAATGGGCTTCCGTCCCTCCCTCTGTGCAGTGCAGGCTTCTTGCGCTGTCTGGAGCACCAATGGACCAGCAGCCATTGAGGTGACGGTGATAGGCTGCTTACACAGACGACCCCGTGGCCTGGGCTCTCCCCCCTGGGAATTGCTGTTTCCCAGCAGGTGGCAGTTGTCTCAGGCCGCCATGCACCAGCGGAGGAAGCTCCGAACGTGCAGCCTTGCCTGGTTTCCTCCCTGCTGGGAACCGCCTTTCCCCAGCTGGTGGCAGCGCTCTCGGCCCCCATGCACCAGCGGGGGAAGCTCCAAACGTGCAGCTTTGCCTGGTTCCCCCGGCTGGGGAAAGGTGATATCCCAGCTGGGAGAGCCCAGGCCTGCAGCTCTCTCAGCTCCTCCCCGCTGGGGGAAAGGCAGTTCCCAGCGGGGAGGAACCCAGGCAAGGCAGCATGTTCAGAGATTCCCTGGCTGGTGCATGGGACCCCCGAGAGTGCTATCACTGGTTGGGAAA
>JANHFT010003293.1:155704-171074 GCA_032467955.1 Pseudoxenodon macrops | reverse complement strand
CTGGCTAGCGTCCTTACTCTGGTCAGCTTCAGCATATTATTTTATCCCCTGGTTAGGGCTGAAAAAAAGCTTCTAAAACACAGCTGACAGAGAGAAGCAATGAAAAAAGCCTGCAAAGCTGGGAAGTTCATTAGCACCTCATTAGGCCTGAAATAAAACTTTTTCGGAGGGAGTAGCAATGAAAAAAGCCTACAAAGCTGGGAAGATCAAGTAACTCTTGATTTCTTAGAATCTCCCTAGGGAAGCAAGAAAGGTCAAGGGGGCTACAGATCCCAGGAAAGATGATTAGTCAACAAAAAGCCTGACCATTCAAACACACCTACATCTTGCCCCTCTCATAACTGTAAGATTGGCACATACCTCTTGAGAACATTTCCCAAATGTAGATTTAAAACTCTTAATGTAATTTTTAACCAAATTTAAAAAAAACAGAAAAAGGTTAGTATATCTTTCTGAATGAAGCTAGAATAAACATACCTTTGAATAAATACAGAAAAAGATTCTCAACGATCCCAGGTTTCATTACAGATTAGGCTACCTGAACAATTGTTCGTAAAGACACAAATGTTCTCTAATTGACTCCTAGATTGAAATGTTATCAGCAGGTATCATTACAATGCCCTTCTCTCTTCACTGCAAACAGACTTCTTTCTGCTGCAGGGAAACAAGGCACCATCAAAGCTTATGCAGCTGCCAGCCATTCTTAGCAGATAGCAAGAGAAGCAGCAGCAAGCAGCATGTGCATCTTTCAAGGGACCACATCCCAGAAAAATGTTCACCTCGACTCTGCTGCCTGTTGACCATCCCTCCCAGTGTCCATCGCCGGTCCAAGCGCCTCAGATGAGCCTTGCGTCTCTTAGAAACTATTTTGGAAAATGGATCAAAGCATAAAAAAAAGGAAAGAAATATAAAATGTGATGGATGGAGAACACAAACTGAACAAAAAACAATGATCATTGCATAGCTTCACCTTGTATTAACAAGAATGTGATATGATAAATAATGTAATGAGATTACTTTACAAGATGTCATTAAGTAAGGACCTCACATGACCATAGCGTTTGACTTCCTGCTGGCTTCCACATTGACTTTGTTTGTGGGAAGCCCGGCAGAGAAAATCATAAACTGCAATCACGTGATTACACGTAGTTGATGCAACAACCATAAGTATGAGATCTTGTTGTAACTACCACTGTTAGTAGCACTGTTACAAGTTTGAAAGATTGCTGAATGAATGGTCATTAAATGAGGACCTCATGTAATCCTCAGAGGCTACATGTTTTTTGGTCTCTTGGAAGCAAAATCAGTCTTTAAAATAATGAATATCCAAACTGGTTCTTTATTTAGGTTTCAGACATTTTGAAAAAGAGTTTTTTTAAAAACCTAGTAAATTGGAAGTAAGGTCCTGGAAACAGGTGACAACATGGGGGTGTGAGCAGGATGAGGAAGGAACACCCCTGATCTACTCACAAAACAGTTAATTAAAATATTTTTGGTAATTATGAGAGAATAGTGTACGTAGTCTGAGGAAGAAATGAATTAAGCCAAAGCTTGGAAGAGTTATCATACAATTTCTATCTTGAGACCAACTTTCTGATTCTTTAAAACATCACATTTAGAGATCTCCAAGGCATTTATATGTGCTGTCAGATATGACAATCTCATCTGTTCAATATGCAGAGACTCACTTGTGTATAAAAAGAAAGAATTCTTTGTGACAGTGTAATTGTTAAAATAGCTGAACACAGAGAACATTTCATTGTTGCTTCCCCCCCCCCCCAGGAAGTAACATGTTTCTTGCATTTATAACTGAATATTTTCAAGTTCAATTTTACAAAGAGAAATAAATAAATCTACCAGTTTTAGTCTTGAGTAAAAAATGAAAATAAAGAATTCCTGTGAGGAAAAAATCTGTAAGCTTGCATTAACAGCCCCAATTAAATTTGATTATGTTTATTATTTTACTTTTTATTATTTTTATTTGTATCCTGCCTTTTATTTTTACAAATAATTCAAGTTAGTGAACATATCCAGCACACCTTCTCACTCCTATTTTCCATACAACAGCATCCCTCTGAGCTGAGCCAAGTTGAGAGAGAGAGTGATAGGACTTGAATTTGTGGTCTCCCACTTTTTAGCCTGGTGCCTTACCCACTGGACCAAACTGGCTCTTTGTAGATTACCCATCTACAATTGATTCCTGAAATTCCTAGTCTAGTAATCAAACATCATTTTGCCATACCACTGTCTACCATCCAGAAACCTCTAATATGTGAGCTTTCTACTTGTATAGATGGGGCGTTGGTCTTACCTGATATGCTCCTTCTAGTGGAGGTGGAGACAGCAGCCAGGAATGGGTTAACTCCGTCTTGCTAGGCAATAGGACTGAGTCTGCTCTTTTATTAATTCGCCTCCTTGCTCTCCTTCCTGCTTATTTGACGAAGGCATCGACGCAGACTGACATGTAGATCTGAAATGAAAATTAGTACAACCACCCCCTACACTCTCTATTCCCAGGACACAAGGCCGGACCAAACAAAAGAGACAAAGAGTGACTCTGATCTCCTAAAGGGGGCTGTGCACCTGATGTAGATGTGGAGGGCCCTCCGTACATCCAGCATATGCCAAGAACGCTCCAATCGGTGAGCAGGAGCCGGGCAGAAGTTAGGTAGCTCCTGCGCCCTATGGTACCATGAATTAATTTTTGGCATGAATGAAGGGTCAAGGTGCAACACCCTGTCCATGTGGAAAATACAGAGGTCCTCCCTCACGGACAGGTTGGCCAATTCGGAGATGCGTCTGACCGAGGTGATGGCCATCAGAAAGTCCACCTTAAAGAATATATATTGAAGACTAACCTCCCTGAGGGGCTCGAGGGATTCCTAGTGAGTGAATCCAATATCTAGGAAAGGTCCCAGGTGGGAAACCTATGGACTACAGGAAGGCACAAGTTGGTGGCGCCCTTCAGGAACTGCTTTACTCTAGGATGCTGGGAAATGAGTAGCGAGTTATCTCTCAAGAGGACCGTGGACAAAGCTGCCACCTGACATCTAAGGGTATTAGGGGACAAGCCCTGTTCCAAGCCCTCCTGTAGGAAGACTAAAACATTAAAAGATGGAAGCATCCGTGGGAGAAATTCCTTTCTTGGAGCACCAAGCGCAGAAATTTCTCCATGTGGCGTCATAAATGCGGTTCGTGGATGGCCTGCGTGAAGCCTGAAGTATCCCAATGACGCTGGCTGGAAAATTGACCTCCCTCAGAAAGCTCCGCTGAAGCGCCAAGTGGACAGTTGGAGGCACTGAGGTTCTGGGTGTGTTATGGCTCCCTGCCTGAGGGAAATTCTGCTCTGGGGAATTCTGCCAGGGCCGATCCATGGACAAGTTGACCAGGTCTGCGAACCAGGGCCATCTGGGCCAGTGGGGAGCTAGGAGCAAACATTGGCCCTCTCATCTATCATCTTCCTGATAACCCTTGTAATCAGGGGCAGGGGAAGGAATGTGTAAAGCAGTCCCAAAAGCCACAGGCTGCGAACAGCATACACTGCTTCCACCCCAGCGTTGCGAACCTGGAGAAAAATCTTGGGAGCTGGTGATTGTGCCGGGAGGCAAAGAGGTCCATCGATGGTCTGCCGAACCATTCCACTACCTCTCAAAACAGGGAGGGGTCGAGCTGCAACTCCGCCTGGTCTATTGAAGAGCGACTGAGCCAGTCGTCCTGGGTGTCTGTTGCCCCTGAGATGTGGAGGGCCCGGATGGAACACAGGTGAGATTCTGCCCAGAGGCACAGCTGTTCGACATCCTGCATAAGAGTCTTGGATTGAGTCCCCTCCCTAGACGATTTACATGGGCCTTGGTTGCCACGTTGTCCGTCAGGACTAGAATGTCCTGCCCCAACACTTCTCGCTCAAATGACTTGAGGGCCAGATGAATTGCCCTGAGTTCTAGCCAGTTTATGTTGTGTGTGCGTTCCTCCTGCAACCAATGTCCTTGTGCCACACCTGATTGAAGGTGGGCCACCCAGCTGAAGAGGCTGCCATCCATTGTCAAGATTAGCCACCTCAGTTCCCTGAACATGCAGCCCTTGGCAATAGACTGGGAAGTCCACCACTCGAGGGAATGGATCACCTCTAGGGGAACCCGAAGTTCTGTCAAGAATGATGCTCGGAGAGACCTCTGAAATGGGAGGAGGAATCACTGGAGGGGTCTGCAGTGAAGCCGTGCCCAGAGTGATGGAGAAGCAGGACACCATCTTGCCTGGGCAAGTTGGGAGAGTTGCAGAAGAGAACTGGACCTCCGAGTTTTGATGCGAAGAGCCAGATGTTTGAGGCTGTCCTGACAGTCCTGTGACAGGTAAACCCTCGACTCTACAGTGTTGATGATAGCTCCCAGATGGAGCAACCAAGTAGTAGGGTTGAGATGGTTCTTGGGCAAATTGATTGAGAACCCGTGGTTCTGGAGTGTCTGCAGAGTGGTGGTCAGGTCTGCCTTGGACTGGTGAGCAGAATCGGATACAATCAGGACATTGTCCAAATAAATCTGGACCTGAATTGGTAGAGTCCGGAGATGAGCCGCTAGGGCTGACATTATCTTTGTAAAGACTCTGGGGGCCGAGGAAAGGCAGAATGGAAGGGCCTGATACTGGTAATGCTGCCCTGTGTAATGGAAGCAGAGGTACTGCCTGTGGGCAGGGAGGATTGGGACATGAAGGTAAGCATCGGTCAGGTCTAGGGATGTGAGGAAGTCGCCTTTCCTTACGACTTCCAGGATGGTCAGGAGGGACTGAATTTTGAACCGCCGATAAACAATGTTAATCCCCCTGAGGATTTCCGAACCAGGAACAGGCGAGAGTAGAAGCCTCGTCCCTGATGTTCCTTTAGGACTAATTGAACTGCATGAATGTCGACTAGGTGTTTTATTGCCAAATTCATGAGGAGCTGTTTTGGACCGGTCCCTGGAAACTGGGCAGTGAACGAATAGCTCAGGGGGCTGGAGAGGAATTCTAGGGATAGGCCGAACCGGACCGTATCCCTGACCCACCTGTCGGACGTAGTTGTGTCCCACTGGCTGGCGAAGAACACCAGGCGATCCCCTATGGGAGGGTTGAGGGAGCAGTCATTTATAGCGTCTAAAAGGGTGAGCTCTCCCACCCTGGAAGGATCATTTGGATGGGGCCCTCTGACCCTGTCTGCCCTGAAAACCCTGTCTGGGAGTGAAGGATCGTTGGGAACGAAGCCAACCGAAACCGCCTTCTGAACCGTGAAAGGACTGATTCCAGGAATATGGGGCAGGGCGGAAATCAGATCTCCTGGACAAGCTGGGAAGGATCTTGCACTTGTCCCTAGTTTCAATTAAAAGAGGGTCAAGTGAACCTCCAAATAATTTCCCTCCTGCATAAGTGGAGGAAGCTAGCCATTTGTTCCTGGCATTGGCCTGCCATTGCCAGAGCCACAAAAGATGCCTGGTCATGGCAGATGACCCAATCGATTTGGCTGTAAAGTGAGAGACATTAAGAGTGGCATCCGCCGAGAATTCGATGGCGGCCATGACCTTGTTAAGGTCTTGGTGCGCTCTAGAGTCAGAAATGGGTAACCTTTCCTGAAGTTGTTCTAGCCAGAGAAGGGCAGCTAAAAATGAAGCTGCTGTGGAGGCCCTAACTGCCCAAGCAGCTGCCTGATGGAACTTAACTAAGGACTGCTCCGACCTCTTATCCTCAAGCCGAAGAGCCTCTTCCGGGGGACCGGTGAGAACCGATTGATGAAAAAGGGCCACTCTAGGGGCATCAATAGAGGGAACCTGGAGACCTGTAATAAATTCAGGATCCATATTATAGAAACGTTTATCCAAACTGTTTGTGTTGGGGACTGAACCTGGCGAAATCCATTGTCTGTGGACTATGTCCGAGAACATCTTGGGGGAGGAAACATCCTCCGACTCAATACTGGGTTCCTTAAAAAGATGGTCTGCAGGCTCAGAAGGGCCAGCAGAGACAGCAGTGGGTGCTGGAGGAATCCCCAACCCTGTGGAACATTTGGCCTTGTGCAGCAATGATTTAAACAGCTGCGCTTTGAAGAGGCGTACAAAGGCTGGTTGGTCGGCAAGAGGCCTTCGTTCTCAGATAAATCTAAGTCCTGATGCTTGTCCTCCCCCGAGACAGATCCCTGACTGGAGGAGGCTGAGTCATTGATATGTCCCGGGTTAAAACAGTAATCTGTCTGTCGAAACCCACGGCCTGCATCCTGACCTCTGGAGTGGGTCTGAGCCGCTAGGCCTGCTCTATGCTGGAGACCCGATTCAATACCTTGCTTCATAGCATCGGCTATCAAGGCCCTTATACTTGCTGGTTGCAAGGAGTCGCTAAGTAGGTCAGACTGGAGGCCTGCTGCAGAGGGAGTGTACGTGGCTTCAGGCTGTGAAGGCCCGATTCTGGATAAATGAAACCAGTCCGTGTCAGAATTGCTGGTGTCTGGTGAAGAGTCAAATAGTAAATCCCTATTGTCTAAAGGCCCTGAATCCTCAGGTTCCTGCAATGAACCAAACAATAGAGGATTGGTGATCAAAGGCCCAGGTGCCTGCACCATAGAAACGTCGGCGGAGAAGGAAGGGTCAGACCGTTCCTCTATAATAACAGGCAGTGGATACTGTTGAAAAGAATGGGAAACCACTGGAGTTGAATCCTTGGAACCTCTGTTCCATTTGGAAGTCTCTCTGGAAACCTTGGCAATGGCCCTTTCAATTGCCTTGTGGCACTTCTGAGTCTCGCGCTCAGCTGCCTTGGAGGCCTTGATGGCTTGCCTGCCCGAATGTGTCTTGCCAGACGAACCCCCTTTTGAGGTCTTGGCCCTGGGGATATCCCCTTCAGATGGGGAGTCAAAGCCTGAGGATGTTGGGAGGCTCTGTCAGAGGAAGCCATCTGAGATATCTCGTAATTCAAACAAGCTTGTCCCACACTGGAACAGACCTCTGGCTGGTAATCTAAAGGAATCTATAGGGCAAATTGAGGTACCTGATGTTTTATGCAGCATCGTTGAGAGCCCTCATGAACGCTGCAAAGTCCTCTTGGTCAAGAAGCCAAGCGATGAGGTGAAACAAAATGGCGGCCAGAACCCCGACTGCTGCTCTCACTAGTGCTGTGGAGATTTCCTCGTGAGCGCCGTTGTTCGTTACCTTTGCAGCCGATCAGTAAGGCTTAGGGTTGCAGAAATTGATCGTGAGCGCTCTCCCTGATATCTGCCTCTGCTGACTGAGTGATTCCAATATGCTGTGAGGGTAGGTGTTGCGGAGCTAAGCTCGTGCGCACTGCCCTGTCAGGAGTGCCAGCCGGCAACCTCCTGAACCACTACAAACGGTTTCTGGCGGAATCAGGCTATTTCTCCCTTCGTGCCAAATAAAACTTCTAGATGAACAGAGCTTTTATAATACAAGAAATTGGTCTATACTAGTTGGAAATGGATTAACTGCATGTCTTGTCCCGGCCGGACTGAGTCAAAAAAGCAGGAAGGAAAGCAAGGAGGCGAATTAATAAAAGAGCAGACTCAGTCCTATTGGCTAGCAAGACGGAGTTAACCCATTCCTGGCTGCTGGCTCCATCTCTATGAAGAATTTTTCTTTAACAGGCCAAAGACCACTGTGCTCTGCTCTCCAAGAGGCAAATGCTAATGAATTACAGAAAACTTGCTTTCTGCTCTCCACAACATTTGTACTTCCATTTAAACATAGCTAGCTTGAAATTGGAATATGGAGTATGGATTATTAGCTACCTGTACTCCATTATTTTGTTGTGGTGATATATTTTGGTTTTTTATCTCTAGGCATAGTTCAGTGGAATATAATCAGACTGTCACTGCACTGGGATCCTCAATAAAAGTTAATGACAAATGTCCTCTGTGCACAGTTACTCAGGTTTTAAATGATGAACAACTTAAAAGAGGAATGCAATAATGAGAAAAATATATGCTAAAATGGAGCAAATACATGGGAATAGGTGGCTTCAGTTAGCACCATCCGAAGGAGGTTAGCTAAAAGCACTTTTTGGAAAATGGATATTTGCCAGATTTTATAGCATACTGTAATCAGACAAAAATGCTTGTGAAATAGAACAAAAGTACAATAACCTTTACATTGCTTATGATTAAGCATGTATTTCATTTTTAAAATATTTTAAAATTGAGTTTTATAGACATTACACATAGACTATCCCAACTATATGAAAGTAAAGAGAAAATTGGAATAAGAAAGTTATTGGATCCAAATCTCTTGCCAATTAATAGGAATACATTGCCAATATATATCATTGTTATAATTATTCCAGCTAATTGTTAGACGTTTTGCATTGCTATTATCATACAGAATTAACATTTATGTTGAATACTTTTATTAGTCTTTCTAAACTTTTCTGTATAATTCAAAAAACGAATATTTCGTATTATTATTATTATTATTATTTATTAAATTCCTTATGGACTTCATTCTTATAATCAAAAAGCTCTGGATCAGAGTAATAAATGTTTACACTTCCTTGCTTCTCCATTTTTCAGCTGCACTGTATTTGAATGCAGAAAAGTGCTTGAAAGTGCATAAGGTTTTCTTACCTTCTCCTCTTTTGGACATGTTAATTTCAGAATCATCTCTAATTCCACTTTGGGATTCCAAATAAGTTGCAGGGACCCAGCCTTGCTCTTCTGAAGTACTTACAAACCACCAACCTGCAAACATACAGCAAAATTGTTGTTATGGACAAGCAAGTTCTTAGAAACCATCATCATGGGGTAAAATTGATAATAGAAGAAAATATAGAAGCTAGATAGCTGTCACAGAACCTGCTGGAAACTATTTTTGTATATTTCACTTTTAAGGTTCTATAAAGAGATTTAAAAAAACTGTGAGTGGTGTTTGCTCCTCTCCAGAAGTATCGCTGGAAGCCTTCCTGAGATTCCTTGCTGGCATATGAAGTGTTCGAGAACTTGTGTTTGAGACAAATTGTTAATCTGGAATTCAAATATTTAATAGACAGAGGAGGAGGAGGAGGGAATCTGGAAAGTGACAGCTTGCCTTTAGTTATGTGACAAATTTATCATTGAATATTTTCTACAGTTCACATGTTGCAGTTGAAAAGGAGTGAATAAGTTGTCAAGAATGAATATAGCAGAATCCATACCCAATTTCCCCATATTAAGTTGCTATATGCATGTTGAGAAATCAGTTTAGCCCAAATTAATTGTATCTGTGAATGTTTAAATACTGTTGAAGTGCTTGAAAGTATTTAGGTTTAAGTACATAAATAAAGTCGGGAACTAGATTTGGGAACGACTAGCACATATGTATGCACACTACTTTACATTGTAGCCAAGTATCATTTCTTCCCTTGTGCATACGTATGTGCAGGGGAAACCTTTACCTTACATAAATAAAATGGAGATGTAAATACTCTATATTATTTAATAAGTGTTATTTTGATATTCCATATTTCATGGAATTTGTGAATTCTAGTCCCATATTAGGCACAAAATTAGCTGGGTGACTTTGGGCTTGTCACAATCTCTCAGCCTTAGGAAAAAGGCAATGGCACTTCTGAAAATCTTGCAAAGAAAACTGCAGGGACTTTGTCCAGTCAGTTGCTAGGAGTCAAGACCGATTCAAGGCATACATGCACACACAAACACATGAAAGAAATTTAGTGGAATTAGATATTTCTAATTCCTAATTCCATTCCTAAAAACAGATGCTTATTCTCTAATTTATGCATTTTGTTAAGACAAAGAGAACTATTTGTATAAGATGTCATCAATAAATGTCGAAGTAACACCAATGATCCTTGCAACTGCAGGTAAGGAAGTCACAGTTGAAATCACAGGAGTAACAAAAAACAGACCATGGTCTCTTAAATTAAGGGAGGCCTTGCACTCTGAGACTGACTACCTTCAACTATTTTGAAAAGAACTGGATATACAGTATGTCACAGAAGTGAGTACATCGCCTCACATTTTGTAAATATTTAAGTATATCTTTTCATGTGACAACACTGAAGAAATGATACTTGGCTAGAATGTAAAGTAGTGTGTATACAGCTTGTATAACAGTGTAAATGTGCTGTCACCTCAAAATAACTCAACACACAGCCATTAATGTCTAAACTTCTGGTAACTAAAGTGAGTACACCTCTAAGTGATAATATCCAAATGGGGCCCAAAATGTCAATGTTTTGTGGGCCACAATTATTTTCCAGCACTGCCTTAACCCTCTTGGGCATAGAGTTCACCAGAGCTTCACAGGTTGCCACTGGAATCCTCTTCCACTCCTCCATGACAATGTCACGGAGCTGGTGGGTGTTAGAGACCTTTGCGCACCTCCACCTTCCGTTTCAGGATGCCCCCTCAGATGCTCAATAGGGTTTAGGTCTGGAGACATGCTTGGCCAGTTCATCACCTTTACCCTCAGCTTCTTTAGCAAGGCAGTGGTCGTTTTGGAGGTGTGTTTGGGGTGGTTATCATGTTGGAATACTGCCCTGCGGACCAATCTCTGAAAGGAGGGGCTCATGCTCTGCTTCAATATGTCACAGTACATGTTGGCATTCATGGTTTCCTCAATTAACTGTAGCTCCCCAGTGCCGGCAGCATTCATGCAGCCCCAGACCATGACATTCCTACCACCCTGCTTGACTGTAGGCAAGACACACTTGTCTTTGTACTCCTCACCTGGTTGCCGCCACAAACACTTGACACCATCTGAACCATGTAAGTTTATCTTGGTTTCATCGGATCACAGGACATGGTTCCAGAAATCCATATCCTAAGTCTGCTTGTCTGCAGCAAACCATTTGCGGGTTTTCTTGTGCATCATCTTTAGAAGAGGCTTCCTTCTTGGACGACAGCCCTGCAGACCAATTTGATGCAGTGTGCGGAGTATGGTCTGAGCACTGACAGGCTGACACCACCACCCCTTCTTCCTCTGCAGCAATGCTGGCAGCACTCATATGTCTATTTCCCAAAGCCAACCTTTGGATATGATGCTGAGCACAGGCACTCAACTTCTTTGGTCAACCATGGCAAGGCCTGTTCTGAGTGGAACCTTTCCTGTTAAACCGTTGTATGGTCTTGGCCATCATGCTGCAGCTCAGTTTCAGGGTCTTGGCAAACTTCTTATTGCCTAGGCCATCTTTATGTAGAGCAACAATTTGTTTTTTTCAGATCCTCAGAGTTTTCATTGCCATATTGAACTTCCAGTGACCAGTATGAGAGAATGAGAGTGATAACACCAAAATTAACACACTTCTCCCCCTTCACACCTCAGACCTTGTACCATTAACAAGTTGCATGCAGTTTAGACATTAATGGCTGTGTATTGCGTTATTTTGAGAGGACAGCACATTTACACTGTTATATAAGATGTATACTCACTACTTTACACTGTAGCCAAGTATCATTTCTTCAGTGCTGTCACATGAAAAGATATACTTAAATATTTACAAAATGTGTGGGGTATACTCACTTCATCTTGGAGCTTAGCCAAGTTTTGATTTTTGAAACTATTTCTAATGTCCCTGGCTGTTATAAAAACACTGAAATAATGCATGTAGATATCTGACTTTGTGTCTCTCTGCCCCTTCATTATTTTTCTGTTGTTGCCATACTTTTTAAAATCATAAGCATTGTTACTGATTTATATTTGTATTAAGTCAAATGTATATCACTTTTTATCCGAGTATTCATATCATCTGCAGGCTATGCATTCATTTACCCTTATCATCTGCAGGCTAATTTTTCAAGTTCTTAAATCCTAAAATCTACAATTGTGACAATCTATATGCCTCAATATTCAGCACACAGGTTTCCAAATCACAAATAATATACGACATTATTATTAAATTCAATTTCACACTTCTCAATTGTTCAAAAAAGAATAAAAAATAAACAGTACAAATTATACCATAATCCCAAGAAGCAAAGTTTTCCAAAGCTTAATCTGTTTTTCTCAGTTGGAGAATTTAAATTTAATTAGATTGTTACGCAGTAGGGGAAAGATTTTCCCAATTTGATATTCACCCATGGCAGCTGTCTATACAAAATAATACTAGAAAGATAATTGACACAGCCACTTTTTTTAGAGATAAACAGGACAAGAGGCACAGTGAGTTGAACATACATTTGTAATTATAGCACAGAAGTAAATAGACCAGAAGCTGATGTACATCTGATCCTAATTAGATGGAAATGGTCCTATGGATTGTTCTTCATAAGCAAATGTTGGATGAGTGAGAAAGTCTGTCCTATAATTAGCACTGAAACCCCATAAACTTTAAGTCTTTCATTTTACTCCACATTTTTTTTAATTTTTATATATTTCTCAAATGCACCAAGTTGGAAAAGAGCTAAAAGCCATTTTCAACTCAGATCAAAACCAACTTATATCTCTTAAATAGACAAGTTTTTCTATTCCATACTGGTTTTTCAGGAAGGCAGAGCAGTCTTGGGACACAAAATATTTCTGACCTATAGGAAAAAATCATTTCCTTTCCACCCTATTGTAAGACTACTTTGGAGGTCCAGAAGAAAGGAGAGGGAAAGAATCAGTAATCTTCATGATTTAAAAGTACATAACAAAATCATTCTCTAAAGATATGCAATTACACTGGGATTACTTTCATATATAGCAGCAGGCTCTGTGCAATCTTGCTTTACTCCAACAGCTTTTTTCTGTTGTGATGATACTCTTTGAATTTCTGCTTCTTGACATGACAATTGGACTGTGGATCTTGGACTCAGTCAGCCACACAACTGCAGATTTAAATTTACTAACTTGTCAGTATTACTACATTTTTCCTCACTCAAATTAGAACGATGTCAAGAAATAATCATTAGAAGTTGATTAATAGTAAGCATAATTGGGATTTGGAATAAAACTTAGGATCAATTATCTTAGAATTTCATCAAGTAGTTGGCCTATAAAAAACAATGCAGAAATATCTAATTTACATTAGCACAATAAGAGCATCTAGACATACTTTTTAAAAGCAGCACATAATTAAAAGGATTAATGCTAAAGTGAGGAACCTAATGGGTCTATTTTTCCAAACAGAGTAATATTAGCGTTTACAACTTCAGGTAGTATATTGAAGTTAGATTTCTTATTGAACAAACTCAAAAGAATTACTTTTATAAATAGTCAATTAAATATTCACATGCTGCAAAATACAAGAAGCCTTTTTTTTAAAGTACAGAACTGTCTGGGATATGTTGGGAAGCACTGGAGTGTGTGCAATCGATTAAAGACAAAATCAATTGAAGCTAAACTCAAAACCAAATGCTGAACAGAGGAACAAATAATCTAAACTTTATGCCGACAATTTTATAAACCATTCAACATAAGTAAACTCATGGGAATCAAATTAATCTTATGCATTCAACAGAACACAGAAATCCAGCCTAAATGGATATATATTGCAAACATCTGCCTTGCAGGTTGACTTCCAATTGCCCCAATAAATACATAAGTAGGCATCACATTTGCTTTGTTCAGGTTAAACAAAAGGCACTGTTAATGAATCTCTGAAATTCTATTCATCATTTTAAACACTTTGAAATGAACTGTTTGCAACCGAACATTTTTAAGACCAGAATTAACTTTCTTGATAATGCTGAAGTCTAACTCCAGCAGTACTAATGTATATACCACCTCAAGACTTTCTACAAGTTATACAAGCATCTCTGTTCTGAAGCTTTTTCCTCTTTCATAGTGATGTGAGATCTGTGGCCTTGAAGCCCTTACTAAAAGCCATAGTTGTTCTCATCAATGGCATGCTGGCTAAGGCTGCTATGAATTGTACTTCCACAAAACTTTGATACTTTTATTTTTCCTAACCCCGAACTATTAAGGAACAATTAGGGGCATACATAAAAAGAAGTGTTGTTTAAATTACAGCTTCCCATATGCATGTTCTTATATACCACAAATTCTTATTGCCTATGCCCTGATTGGAACCATAAGCTACAATTAGCTGCATACCACACAGTAGTTATGCTTGGACCATTCTGCTTGCCTACAACATTGCATCTCCCTCAGCGAAAATGTTCTCAATAAACAACATCAAGTCAATTTCCTGGTCCTTCATCTTTCTCAAATTGTGTAGCCATTTAAGCAAAATTGTCTAGCTAAGAAGCAAGGATCTAATTTTTCAGAAATCAATATATTTTTTATTTGTTCTTTCTCTCTCATTCTCTCCATCCTTTACATCTGCATGGGTCAATTAATTATGGGACTCATTCCTGCTTTTCTGCTCATGACAGACACTGAAGATAAATGTCATCAATTCTCCAAAATTAGGTTAAGTACATATCTCTGCCATCAGATCTATTTTCTTCTTTTAATTACAGAATTAGACAATTTAAAATTATAATGCAGGTCCGCATTCCAAATCCACATGCATTCAAAGTCAAATGGTAAAATCATTATTGGCTTCACAAATTGCTTAGGTAGTCTAGTAGCCTTCTACAGCTGTTCAGCCAGATTGTCACTAAATTATAATGGTATGAGAAGCCATTCCCACTTAAACCACAGTGATAGACAATCAGTTCTTAACAATACAAAAATAAAGTCCATCTGCTGAGTCTTGTCCAAGAGAAAGTTCTTCCATTCCATGCCCACTCTTCTTAAATAGCTGGGTTTCCTGATATTCCCTTTTTCTTACTGATGCAAGGGACACATTTTTCATTTTAGATGCATTCAAGGAGTACACAAAATTTCAAAACACAGTAATTTCACATAATGGATCTGTTTACATTTCAGAATAATCCTTTTTGTCTGTCATTCAAAGAACATTTAGTACTTGTCCAAAATTTAAGGGCTGACTAGAGAACATGTTATCTCTTTTAAAAAGATAAGAGAGCCAGGCATAGAGGAAGGTTTAAACTGTTCCTTGCATTTTGGGCAATAGATCAATAATTAAATCTAGCATGTCTAACAATTGGTCTCTTTAGGAATTTATGCCAGCCATTCTGTTATGTGTGCTTTAGGCCAAATAGCTATTTCAAATGTTTCCATACTTCTATCAGCAATTGCTAAAACTTACTATTAATAGTAATTGCTCTATTCATTATTACTTCCTTGTAGTTTAGAAAGAGAATAAGAGGGATGAAACAGAACAATGTTTTAACAAGTTGGTATAGACCAGTGATGTCGAACCTTTTTCCTCTTGCGTGCCAAAAATGGCGGTGTGTGCATGCGCGCATGCCAATACGCAACCCCCCACGCATGCTGCACTGCAGATGCGTGTGCGCCCCCCATTGGGCTGTTTTTTGCCCTCCAGAGGGTTTTCAGGGTGAAAAACAGCCCAACGGGACTTCCTTTTTGCCCGTTGAGCTGTTTTTCACCCTGTGGAG
>JANHFT010003293.1:133401-148574 GCA_032467955.1 Pseudoxenodon macrops | reverse complement strand
ATTTTAGCGCATGTGCTCAAAAGCCTGATTGGGCTTATTATCTGGGGAGGTCTTATTTTCAGGGAAACAGGGTATGAACCACTGGCAGCTTTAGGTTGGTGGCCCCTTTAAGAAATCTCCACACCATTGGATGCTGCGCTATGAACTCCCAGTCCCTGCACAACAGGATCAATGCCAAGGCCGCCACCTGTCTGCGAAGGGTAAGCCAAACCCTTATCCAGCCCCTCCTGGAGAAAATCCAGCAAGATAGGTACGGATACTGTGATGGGATCCAATCTGCACTTGGCACACCACCCACAAATTTTTTTCCATGTAGCATTGTAAATTCATATGGTGGACTGTCGTCTGGCAACCTGGATAGTCTGTATAACACTGGAGGAGAGTTGTAACCCGTCAGATGTCTCCTCTCAATTGCCATGTGGCCAACTGGAGCCATTGAGGCTCCGGGTGACTGATGGAGTCCTGGCTGAGAGAGATCCTGTCTGGGGAAATCCTCCATGGACTGCAGATCAACAGGCTGACCAGATCCACGAACCACGGACATCTGGGCCAGTGTGGAGCCAGAAGTATTAATTATGCTCTTTCTCCCACAACCCTCCTGAGCACTCCTGGGATCAAGGCCAGGGGTAGAAAGGCATACAGAAGCCACCTGGGCCAAGGAGGGCGTTGACATCTTCTGCCCCCGGTGCTGGGAACCTTGAAAAGAATCTGGGCAGCTGGCTGTTTACAGGGGAGAAAAAAAGATCCAGGAGTGGATGACCAAACTGATCTGATAGCTCCCTGAATAAAGCCGGGTGGAGGCGCCACTCCGAATGGTCTATGGAGGTCGTGCTCAGCAAGTCTGCTTGCACATATTTGATCCCGAAATGTGCTCTGCTTTGATGGAGAGTAAATTCTTCTCCACCCAGCGGTACAGCAGCTGTGTTTTCTTCATGAGTGACCTGGAGTGCATGTCCCCCCGCTGATTGACATGTGCCTTGATGGCCACATTGTCGGTGAGCAGGAAGACATGTCTACCCAATATCTGCTCTCTGAATTAGGCTGTTGAGGTTGAGAATTGCCCTCCACTCCCCAGAGATCTTTGGGATCATGAGCAGTATGATGAGCAGTATGAAAGCAGTATCTTTCTTCCTCAGAGTCTGAATAATTGAAAAAGTTCTTAAGGTGCTGCTGATCTGCAGCCCTGACTGTTATACAAAGAGGCCTAGGTTGCCTAAATCTCTGTAGGCCATGAGCCTTTTAGCCCTCCAGCGGTTGAGGCAGGGCGTGTCAGGCCTGAGTACTCTCACCACTTGTTACCTGGATTCCCAGAAAGATTGTCTCATCACGATTTAGCTGCTAGATCTCCGACTGTCTCCGTCGCACTCCGCAGCTGTAAGGTGGGGGGAAATGGTTCTTAAAAGCTGCTCTGGGACTGCACTCCCTTCAGGGGCAGGCAGCTGAGAGAGCCTTCCCCGCTGGGCTGTAGGCTGTTATGTTTCCACGCCTCTTCGTGCCAAAATTCAAGCAGAAGCTCTGCAATAGGTCGCAGCACACTTTGGCTTTTTTACTGCTCAATCCGTTGTGCACCAAAAAGCCTCCGACCATGGTGTGCTTTGTAAAGCACCTCAGCTAGCCGCTCGCCGATAAAACAGGCTTCCATGGACTCCCCTGATCTTCTAAAAAAGCTAGTAGCGGGCTTGAGCCAATGGCCCCTCACGCTACTTACAAATTGGCAATGCTGTCAACGGGAATGGTCCAATGGTCCTTCGTTCCTGGCAGCCGACTCCCCAGGATGCTGAAAAGAACAGCAGATTTGAGCCAACGGTTCTTTACGCTGTGTACGAAGGCACAGACTGCCTTTCCTCTTCTGTAGCCTGATGGTGGTAGAAATCAAGCCTGGAATGACTAATTCTGCAAGCTTTCAACTAATGCATCTTGTCAGAGCTAGACTGAATCAAAAACTGGGGACCATTGGCAGGAGGCATGTCTTCAGTTTTGGACTCAGTCAAAGAGCTACGAGACAAGTCATCCCATGCCTGGATTCTGTCGCTATCACACTGGAGAACATCTAAATTTATCTGTGTTATGGATTTGCTGCTTGGATATTCTGGGGATAGGTAAGGAATATGCCTCTGAACATGGCAAACTTTAATAGGCATAGCTATCACTTCAAATGTTTTTTTCTCATACATTAAGCAAAAAGAGATTAGATGTTGTTGCACTTTTGGTTCACTTTTATCAGCATGTCTGTGTATTTAGTAACATTCATACAACCTCTGTTTAAATACTTGAGTTTTTCTTTCATCTCTGGCCTCTTTCAGCTCAGGTAAAAAATAATGCGGAATTCTGTGACCCGGATCTGTTACTGTTGGTGTGACAAATTAATGGAAAGAGGCCTAAAAATGCAGTGACACTGTTTATTTTTCAAGGAACATCAGAGACAAGATAAGTAAAGCCTCATGGCAATATAATTATTTTAGCTGGAAAATAAATCAGTTGCACAAGAAGAGTTGAAGTTATATATTTGATCAGAATTATAAACTGCAATGAAAATGCAAGAGCAGACTCTGTTGAATGTCTCTTACAGATTAGTTTAGACATTTAAAAAAGTCTTAATAAATTATTTCATGTTTTAAGCATACCCCACCCTATCTATTGGAACATTACTCAAAACTATGTTTGTAGTTTTACCATGTTACCGTAAATATGCAAATTTTGATAAATGTACACAATTATGGCAATTTTTCCAGCAAAGTTTTCATCTACTCTGCTAGCCGTGATACTGAAAGGACAGCATGATGACATTTTCACAACCAAGAGCTTTTCATAAGCATCTTAATGATGGTTGCTGGCTGTAGTTTCAAAATTCACACACACACACAGATAAAAAAGAAGAATCCTGAAAATTTACAAGACGGAAAGCATAAGGAACAAAGGCTGTTAGATTTACACTAGTCTCTAAAGCTTCCATTTTGTAATTTTCAGAACTTCACTGATGTATCATTGCTGAAACTATGTCACAGTTTACAGTAAGGAATGAATATGTGCTCAAAGAAGTAAAAATAGCTGTGTACATTTATTATCATGCTGATATAATAAGGAGTGATACACTCAAGAATGAATAACAGATAAATGAATGTAAATGAACACAGATATAAGAAATATGGACATGAAGAAAAAATGAATTAGGGTTGAGTCACAAAACAAATAAATGAAGAATGACTGAGCTTGTTGAGAAGAAGGGAAACATGTAGAAAGTTGGAGTTAGGTAGAACTGATGAGAGCCCCAGAAAGGCAAAGCTGAGATATATATATATAAAAGGCATACAGTTTTGGTGGCAGCAAGCATTGTTTGCAAAGGATTGAATGTATGTAAGGTATTGTGAATGGTGTTCAATTTAAATTAGATATAGTTTAATTTAGCTGTACTTTGTATCCCCTCATTTTATCCCTTTAATGTATTTTGCTTATGAGTGTTTATTGTTTTCTACACATTGGATAAAGTTGTTTACTCCTAAAAGGAATAATAAGATGCGTGCATGTTATGGTTCAGTTCCATATGTTCGGGACTTTAAAGTGGAGCCAGGAAAAAAGAAAAAAAGTTTGATACAAGTTGTTTAAATCTGACTTAGGGGCACATAGTGCCTATGTGGCAATTCATAGTGAATAGAAAATAAGTGATCTTATGCTTCTCCAGAACATTCAAAACACAAGACAAGATAATTGTTGGTCTATGGTCTGAAGTACGGATGAATCAACAATGGGGTATTTGATCCAATTTTAATTTTTGGTTCTTGCTGCCAGACTTGCCTGCATTTTCTCCTCAAGTACACCTCTGTCTGCCAGTGCTTATTTGTTCCCCAACTCAGCTTTCAAATATTCTGAGACCCAGCCAATAAAGTGTAATTGTTTTTGCAGATTATGTGTTTTGAAGTTAACTCTGCAGATGCTGAAAAGAAAAATGGAAAGGGGCTCTTTTTCCTGGGGAAGATAAAGCTTGTAGCTGCAAAATACGATTAAACATTTTAAGGGTAATCATAAAGGATGAATTAATACAATCAACTGGTAAATTGGTTGTCAGCCTAAAAGACCAATGCATGCAGGATGGACAAGAAGTCTTTTCCCCAACCATAAGCAGAAATAACCTCTTTCCAACTTTCAGTTGATTAAAAAAAAAAAGAACTAGTTTTATGCGGATCATATTTATGTTTGAGATCATCTCATTTTCTTCTCCTTCAACAAGGTCATTGTATTGAAATTTGATTTGTGAAAAATAATCCCATGCAAAATCTCTAGCATCCGTTATCCTACATATGCAAAATTAATAACATTTATCAGTTATTTCTTAATTGCTTAATTAACAGAAGTTAATTAAGTAAAAATATGATTTTTCTAGCATGCTGAGATATGCATAGCTGAGATCTTGTCTTAAGCAAGACTTCTTCTCTACATCAGATATTAATAAGATTTTTGCAAGAATAGTTCTGCCTTGGCCCGCACACCTTCTCCAAAGGGGGAAGCTACTGTAATATGACCCTGCTGTCAAAAGCAACGCCTCCCAAAACTGGATGACAAACAGGGTTAGGGTTTGAATTTGAATCATAGTGAAATTGTCTGGTTATCATAACTGAACAGCAAGCTATTTAAACATTGAAAAAATAATATTATAATTTTAAGCTATGTTTCTTTCTGGTATTTTGTCTTCTATTTTCAATATTATTGTGCCCTATCCTGATTGCTCTGTGTTTTAGGTCCTTCCATTAAAGGTCCTTCCATTATATTAAAATCAATAAAATAATAAAAAATGAAGTGTGATCTTGGCTGAAGAAAAACAAATTAAATAAACCGAAAGTCATGTAAAGTGATGCCTGCACAGCAAACTAAGAACATTCAGCTCTTTGTACAATATTTTGAAATTAGCAAAAGGAGAATAATTAAAGCTACAAGCTCACATATCAAAAATTGAAAATGCAGAGGGAGAGATTTGAAGCTGCGTCTATTCTCTTTTGCATGGAAGAGTATTCAAAAAATAAAACAAGAGGTTCTTCCAGTGTTTATGCTCATTCCACGTACAGTAGAAGAACATACATTTCAACTGTACTGTATAGACTTATAGCAAATGTACACAATATCTGACCCATAACATGTCAGATGTAAAGGCCATAAATCATACACAGTTCGATTTGGAAGAAAATATATCTAGAAGAAATGGTTTATGAAAAAATACTCATCTACTACAGAATACCAGAAGGTATATTGAAACACTCTTTACTAATTTAATTACAGAACTCACCAGTCTGTAATAGTGGCCCTTTTGAAACACAGACAAAAAGAATTGATGTTACAGCCTGAACTATTGTACTGAGCTCTGATTTAGTCTGCCATGAAGATTTATTCTGGTCATAATAGTAGGCTGAAAGCCCCACAGCTAATGTGAAGAGGATGCTTAATACTGCATTTTTTCAAACTGAACAAAAGAGACAGAATGTGCTGTAACTTTAAGGAAAAATGAAATCAGTTGGGCTTTTTTTCTAATCTTGGACGTCTTTCCCTTTAGTATTGTTTTGTCACAATGGTTTGCTGCTGCCAAGACACACTCCAGTTTTAAGCAGGAGTAACTCTATCCAAACCAAAACAAATGCAGAGCGATGATACTTATTCCAAAAGATTTAAAAATGCATATAATTCTCTTGGGGAAACACACTTTTCCTCTCTGTTTATTAATATTTGCTGGTAATTTATTTACCTAAACTATCTCCTAAATCAGGGAATATTTCATTTTACTTAGGATATTTATTTACTAAATTTACTAAATTTATATGTTGCCCACTTCTGCAATATACTCTGGGAAATGAGTCATTATGAATCAAATATTGGGCAAGAATGCAGAGAAGATAAGAAGCTGAGAGAAAGAAAAGTTACTCTTAGGCTTTGTTGTCTACACTCCAAAAAGATACACGCATGCAAGAAGAACGACCACTTGAACCACTTAATTATGGAACTGTTAAAAACATGGTAAGTGAATAAAGTATCTCTCTGATGGTGGAGATTTTTAATTTGTTTGAGAAACAGCAATCTCCTTTCCCTGCTAAATGTACAGAAGAAAAAAACCCAAGGAAAGGGAAACATGTTTTTGGTATCTGACCTGTACTATCAAGTCAAGTTATTCCCCGCATTCTGAAGTTCATTCCAATCCACATATATTTTCCAAGATCTTTTGGTGAGAAAGCAGCATAGAGTTCATTTTGAGTGAACTTATTGCCATTATTTGTATATTCATTTGCACTTATTGGCTAGGTTCCCAGACTGAATTAAAACATGGTTACAAACACACTTTTTTCTAGCTCCATTTTCTTTCCTCAGGTGACAGTTTGTTCCTGTAACTAATATACAAGAGAAAGCCTCAAACTAAACCCTCAAACTAGAGAATTTATTTTATTTTAAGGTTTTACAAGTTATCCATTATTATGTTTTTTCCCTCCTCTGATGACTCTTAGGCTTATAGCAAGACTGGATATTGCTCAGTCTTGAAATACAAGAAAACAAAAGGAGGGGAGGAATTGTAGCATTAACATATACAATACTATCCTAATCCTCACAATGCTAGCCTGTTCTTGAAAATTAGCTGATGTTCTCTAAAAATAAAGATACTGGAGAATATGTGGAGGAACTTTTTCAACTTTTTTACAGAACTCCCAACTTGGCATATCAATGTATTCAGAATGAGGTACAGGAAAGAATCAGACCTCTGCTCAAACAAGATAGACAATGCTGGTTGCACAAAGGTTCACCAGTTTGAGAAAGAAGGCTAAAATGAGTAAGAACAATAACATCAGTTCAGTGATAATATGTGCAACTATCTTTACTCAAGAAGTAGAAGTCTTTCCAAACTGTAAAAACCACTTGGGGGGGGGGAGAGAAAGTCAGACTACGCAAAAGAATGAGCAACCTCCTTTCCAGAAGTTTTTGTCTTCTTTCTAGGAGCCTTTCTCGTGAGGCAATTTTGTTTTCTAGAACTCCTTAATCTCCTCCTATTGTGAAACCACATTCCTTCCGTAGCCTAAGGACTGCAACATCGAAAAGGCACCCTAGCAGCCCATGAAAACCAAAGCTATACAGCTAAATGTGTAAGGATTTCCAGTTTCCCCATTTTCTAATTCAGATCTCACAGCAAAATAATTCATAAGATATATAAGAAAATGCCCCCTAGTGGAAGTATGCCTGGAATACATTACCTGCTCTGTAGTTTCGTCCCCAAACCCCACAAACTTTAACCTTAGACTGTCTACTGTTGATCTCACCCCATTCCTAAGAGGTAAGGGGCGTGCATAAGCGTACCAGTGTGCCTACCGTCTCTGTCCTAATGTTCCCATGTATTCGTAAAATATCATGTACTCATAACAATGCTTGTTAATCTTATATATTCACAATCATGTTTATACTTTGTAATCATATACACGCTTGACAAAATAAATAAATAAAATAAAGTATTTTAGAAATATAACCTCCTAAATAGATAACATCTCGCAGCTTTTTAAAAGAAGGAATTCTGCATGGAAAAAGATTATTATGGTATTGTTACTATAACAATTTATTAACTAATAACTAAGGTAGGAAGAGGCATAAAAATGTTTCTAGCCTTTGTCATGTTTGCATGTGCATATTAATCAGCCAGTTCCATGATGTATTTGTATTTTTTAAGCCATTAAGAAAATAGTATTCAAACCCACAATTTTCCATAAATACTTCTAGCTGTACTTTTATTTCAAAACATGCATTTCGAAATGTAGGATCAAAGTTAGTTTTTGGGTGCATATTGGTTAAGTTTTTTGAAATAAGAATTACAGTATATTGCAAAATTCAGAGAAGTGCAAAAGGTAACAGGATGCATATTCATGCCACACAGTTAATTTGTTTTAAAATGAAAAATGGAGAGAGATTCTTGAACACAATTACCTATAGCACAGCTTTTATCTGTGGATGACTTCAGAAAATCTTCTTATATAGGACTAAAAGCCTTTTGAAATCTGTTAGTTGGTTCACATCTTAAAACCACAACAATTTACATTCAATCAGTAGTTCTCTGAGATACATGGCATTTGGAAAGCCTTAGTAATATTAAAAGTATCCATACCTTCTTATTTCTGAGTCAGTGTAAGACAATGCTTCTAATCATTCATGAGCAAAGCTCTGCCACAAATAATTTCCTAAAGAGATCCAGTTAATCTCAGAGGAATTGCTCTGAATAAATATGGAAATGATGAATTTATGTTTCATGGCAAGTTCTTCCAGAATATGTAGGTTGCAAATTACGTAGACTGTTATCATGTCAAATTTAATTCTCCTGGTATGGCTTCCCTGCAATTGCTTTTCAATTTTTAAAAAAGATTAGATATGTTAATTGGAATAGAATATGTGGTATGAGAAAGATAGTAATTTTTCTGCTGGCACAGTGCCAATACAAAACTTGGAAAAGATGCCCTAATGCATAGGATTCTAGCTAAGCTTGATTAAAAATAGTCGTGGAAAACTTACTGAATGATCTTCTATGAGTTTGAATATCCATGACCAGATGGATTACATCTAAGATATTAAATAATTTTTGCTGATATTATAGCAGAATTTATATCCATTATCTTTGAGAAAGTAGGTAAAGGAAGAGATGAAAGAGAAAAAAGATAAAATTGCTAATTACAACCAACCAGCAGCAAAAAAATGAACATGTTTTGTCAATTATCCACAGGCCTCTTGGCACTGAAAATTGGTTGAGTACTGGATGATCAGAGGAAGTGAAACTGGGAAAGAGGAACCAGGAAACTAAAGACAAGCCAGTCTGACATTGCCCCTGGAAAAACACTCAAGCAGCTTCTACAATGACATGTAAGCACCATGAAAACAATAATTCCTAGAAGACACGATAGATTTCTCAGGTGCAACTCTTCTCAATCTATTTTTTTCTCTTTTTTTGGACAGGTACCTCATTAGAATGTGAAAAAAATATAGACATAATATATACACTTTCAGCAAAGGATCACTATGAGACAGGACATTCTGACAGCAAGCTAGTTAAGTATGACATATTTATCAGGTGGCTGTGCAGCTGCTTGAAAACTAGTCCAAAGCGTAATTCTCACCAAACCAGAGTGAGATAAGACATAAGAACTAAGATTTGATTATAGGCCAGGCCGCCTGGTTATGGTAAATATTTTTAGTAAATAATATAAAGAAGTTGAAGGAATACTTATTACAGCTAAAGATACACAACTGGGTGTGATAAATATACTTGAGAACAGAGTCCCTAAACTCTTTAGTTCAGTGACCCCTTCATGAAGCTTCAAATTATTCATCAACCCACAAGACATTTATAATATAAATATATTTTAATAAATACTAATAATACTATAATGTACAATGAATTGTCCCATTGACCCTTGAGGTCGACATTGACTGCTTTAGAAGATAGAAACAACATTCAGAATCACCACAATGGATTACAAAAAGTAATATAATAATATAAATTATACATAAATTAAAAGTTACTCAAAAGAAATGAAATACATAGTATAGTATAGAATATTTTGTTTAATAATAGGAACTTGGAATTGTAATTGAACACAATCTGAATGCAAATCTACAATGTTCTACAGGTGCTAAAAAACACATGTACATTTTTGGATGACTCAATATAATTTCCAAATTATATAGTGGTAGATTTCCACTACATATTGCGCTGGTCAAACCCACTATATTTCTGTACACCACATTCTAAAAGAAATTCTAAAAAATTGAAGTATTTGAGGAAGCTGTGAGTTCTAATCCCACTTTAGGCATGAAGCCAGCTGGATGTCCTTAGGCCAGTTACTCTCCCTCAGCTGTAGGGAAAAGGCAATGGCAAACCACTTCTGAAACCTTGCCAAGAAAATTGCAGGGACTAGGTCAGGGAGAAAATTGCAGGGAGTTAACAATGATTATAATGCACAGGTACACACCAGGGATGGGATTCAAAATTTTTTACTATTGGTTCTGTGGATTTTGTGGGGGGTGGCTTGGCTTGGTGGGCATGGCTTGGTGGGCGTAGCAGGGGAAGGATACTGTAAAATCTCCATTTTTCTCCCAATCAGCTGGGACTCGGGAGGCAGAGAATAGATGGGGGCAGGGCCAGTCACAGGTGGTATTTACCAGTTCTCCAAACTATACAAAATTTCCACTACCAGTTCTCCAGAACTGGTCAGAACCTGCTGAATATCACCTCTTATATAAGAAGACAAATTGTGTGTGTGTATATATATATATATATTCAGCTACAATTTGTCTATATTTATATAGAACATCTTTAGGTCAGGAGTTTGCAGTCTGCGAGCAGAATGCATCACATCCTAGCCATCTCCACCCCGGGTTTAGCTAAGGGGAAAAAGTCATGATATGTCACGTTTGACACCCCTATTTTAGGTAAAAGCAAAGCAACAATGAAATGTATTACCAAGATGGAAATAAACTCCCATTCACTGGATATATCACTTATAGGATGATTTCTGAACTGACTTAAAACCTAATCATTTTAGTTCCTGTTCTGATACTGCCTCAAACCAATGTCTTAATCATATCATGAAAATAAAAACTAATAAACCAACTTCTAAAAAGGTTCTCTTCTGTTTGGATTCACTCCTATTAGTAGGTTAAAAACAGGCATCTTATTACTGTTTGGATAAAAGCTGAACATCACCTTATGTACACTCTACTACCCTTAGTTTAAGATTTAATTCACTTGAAGAGGTCACTTTTTTGAAAAACTGTCATTGCTCAATTTATCTACTTTGTACAGTGTGAGAGATACTTTAGTGAAAAAATTAAATCACCTAAATTTAGGTGACAGCTAATAAATACAGTACCACTTTCCCAATCCTTGTTATTGGTATGTAACATGCAACAGCATTGTAATATTCTGTCAATTACACAAGCTGGGTCAAATTTTTTACCTGACTAGATCCTTCAAATCTTTTTCTGCCTAATTGGTGGCATGGGTCAATGTAATTGGGATGAGATGGTTCCTCAGATAACCTCTTTCTTCCCTTCTGGTGCATACATGAAACAATATGAAAATGAAAAATATGCACACATTTTTATGCAGTCTTTTAAAAAACAAGCTAACTGAAATGAAATTGCAATAGACTTAACCTGAGCTTACAAGTGATAAATTCAAACAACCCTACTTGTCTATTCTCTTATTTCCAGACCAGTTACTGCAGCTGACTTTAACCTCCTGGCTTCATTCAAACTTGGCTTGCTAGTCAGAAACTAATCTTTGTTTTCTCACAAGACTACATTTAGACCCAAGGGCCTTACAGTTGTTCAACCAAGTTCCTAAACTGTACTTGGGTAAGAACTGTGTCCAACACTTCTTTTCTGAAGAAGCACAGGCTTCTTCACTATACAGAGATGAGCTCTGAGCCCAACAATTCAAAACAACTAGAAAAAGGGTTTTAAAAGTTATAAAGGAGCAATATAGTTTGATCATACCTTAATATAGCAGGAATGATAGAACTATAAATATACATCTATGGAATGATTGGAATAAGAACCTTCAGAAGGTAACAGGATTCAAAACTGTCTGTGTTTGCAGACCTGTCTAACAAGACAAGGAAATATTCAGACGCTGGAGCTGCAGTCCTATTAATTATAGAGTTTTCTATCACTTCCTACATCTACCCCATTTGTGAAATGCATGACTTGGAGATACATCCTAAACACAGCAAATCTTTTCCTGTTCTGTTTGTAATATATCCTACGTACCAGTTTTAGTTTTGGAACCAAATTCATTGTGTTTCCATTGTAAATTCTGCCCAAGGGAATGGAACAAAGGGGAGAAGAGAGAAAGACAGAATGAATAATCCTGGTTGCAATCATAACCACTCTTAAAATGATTGCAACTGCTATACATATCAAAGCTTTACCCTGAAACTGCTTATTTGCTGTGCAGCTCAGGGGAAAATAAAATCAACTTTCCATGCTTTATTATTCTTGTCCTCATCTGACATAAAAATCATCGTTTTTTGTGTGTATGATATTTTCAGAGCAATTTGTCAAAAAGTATATATAGAAAAGTCATTAATCATTAAACAGAAGGATTAAAAATGAATTGATATATATTTAACCCACACTGAAAACGTTTAGATATTTTTAAAAACGTTCTTTGGAGGGGGAAAAAAAAACCATACATGTGCATGACAAAGTTTTATGATGTAACAAGATCTTGTTGAAACAATAGCTTTTTTTTTTTTGTAGCCGTACACCCTAGAAATAGAAACCATCAGGTAATTACCAAAGGGAATGGGAATCCTTTGTAATATCCCTCAGATCTTTCCGGTTATTGCTTTCTCAACAAGACTGCTGAGCTAGTGACCTATTTGGCGGATATAGAAACTCAAGCATTATAACATTGGAGTGCTCTAATATAGAAAGCAGATTTTTCCTTCAAGGTCCCTAAGCTGGCAATAGCTCCATAAACAGAGGGGGGAAATGTGTAAAGGGGCCTGGTGGGGAGGAGGGGAAAAGGTCCAGCATATAATTTTTTTCCCTTTTGAGCTGCCAACCTGAGCAGTTAGGGAGTTTTACTTCTCCGTGGGAAGTAGGAAGAATGAGCCAAAAAGCTTGACAATTGGAAAGGGCCAGGAATGAAAACGAAGGGAGAAATTAAAACCAAGTAATGAAGTTTCCAGTTAGCCCTTTCCAACCCAAATCTGGAAAGCAAAGAGGAAAAATGATAATGGGCTGCCACTTTATATAGAAAAGGTTTCCAGTTCTACACAAAACTGATCTTGAGTTGCATCTGCCTTTCTTTAAATGAGAGTCAAACCTTTGTTTGTTTTGGAGATAGACTAATTTTCTGTTTATGTAAATGAATTTAAGAAAATGTGAATCATTGTTGTGTAGAATTGATCAGGAGTCTTTTTTTAACCCTACCTAGAAATGCCAGGATTGAATAGAATTTTTTGCATGCAAAGCATGCACCAATACTTTTTGTTAGATTGTAGGCAGTTCAAAAAATCCATTACATTTTGCTTGCACAACACTGCTAATTTGCCAACCCTAATAATGACTGTATGGACTAAGTGCTGCTCCCAGCTCTCAATTTGATAATAGCTTACCATGATTTATTTTAATTCATTCCAATCCATTCTCAATGCTACATCAAGAGGCTGGATTAATACTCCATTATTTAAATCTGAGAATTTTTAATAAATATATTGTATATTGCTTACATGTATATAATATCTTGTTGTTTTTTTTCCAGGAAGGAAATTTACAAATTTTCATAACTATAAATTAATATGGATAAAGGACTAATGTGTCCTGTTTATCATACTAAACTGAAATGGTTAGGTAGTCTTTGACTTAAAACAGTTCATTTAGTGACCATTTGAAGTTACAGTGGCATTGGAAAAAATGACTTATGGCCATTTTTCATACTTATGACTGTAGCACCATTCCGATGGTCACATGAACAAAATTTGGATGCTTGGCAACTGACTCTTATTTATGAGGGTTGCAATGTCTTGGGGTCATGTGATTTGCAACCTTCCAACAAGCAAATGCGGAAGCCAGATTCTTTTAACAACCATGTTACTAGCTTGTCAACAATTGTGATTGTTGTACCACGATTGTTAAATGAATCTGGCTTCCCCACATAACAATTTACTTAACAGTTGTGGCAAGAAAGGTCGTAAAATGGGGCAAAGCTCACTTAAGAACTATCTCACTCAGCAACAGACATGTTGGGTTCAGTTGTGGTCCTAAGTTGAGGACTACCTGTAATTGACTCAGCTTATAGCATTGTCCATTATGCATCCGTTCACTAAAACTATTAAAACAATATGGCTATTCTCCAAACACCTCAGTCTCCATGGGACTATAGTATGTGATAAAAGCACTGTGGTTTATAAAGACAACTTGCTAGTAAATATTTCAGAAACGTTGCCTTTGTGCCATTGATATTTTTGGTTTCATCCCACAAGTGATACCAGAAGTTGAATTTTAGTAGCAAACTTTGGGCAAGTCAACTTGTAATAGAAATTCACATAATGTTAGTTCATAAGAAGTTAACATACATAACACCAGATCATGTTTAATAAAAATATACGTTCATGCTCAGTAGCTGAAGTATAATTCTAACATATACCCATAAACTATGTGGGTTTTTTTCCCCTCAGTGTTTTTTATGTTTGTTTCCTTTTCACTACATTTTATATTAACATAGAAGGTCCACATGAAGCACTAAAAAAGAAGTTAAATAGTCAGAACATTTCATCTTGTGCAAAAACAGAGAAACAAAGATTCGTAAAGCAGCTTTTCTTTGATAAGAGTAACCACTGTAAATAACTTCCCTATCAGTCTATATCTCATTTACTTTATGATCATGACTGCAGTGGTAGAAAGCAGGAGATATAGTATGCTATTTTCAAAAAGGACAACTTCAATTGCCTAAGCTGATATATATTAATTTTATGAGACATTGTTAGTCATAGTCTAAAGCAGTTATCTAAATGCATCAGTATAAAAAACATTAAACACAATCCCAGTGTGTCGTTTCATGAATATGCTTAAAAAGAAAAAAATACCAATTGTGTTGAACTGATACAAACAAAAATCAAGAGGTCAGAATAAATACCTGGCATTGCAAAATACACACATAATTAGAAATTGGGCATGTCTAGTTATGTTCATAAAGGTTGATCAAATGCATTCTGTCCATATTTGAAATAATATTTTCTCTTGAAGAAGTTTTAGATAAAAAGCATTGATGAAATAGTGTTATGTAAATTGCAACTATATCTAATACAACATTTCTTTATAAAAAAAGGCTTTAACCCAGGGGTGAAATCCTACCGGTTTGGACTGGTTCTATAGAGTAGGTAGTAAGCTGCTGGGGACGTCATAGAATCGGTTCTGGTCCGTGGATGCCGCCATCTTTTTTGTGAATTTTCTTTTTTAGAATTTATTTTGATTTTTCCCCACGTTTTTTTTCCTTTTGCGCATCCCCCTCCCTCTACAGCTTTCTTACCTTGCTCTTAGGACTGAATCCTGAGCCGCTGGTTGAAACGCATGGCTTGCTTCAACTTTTTTAAAGCTAAAAAAAAAAACCCAGGCAGAATCAGTTGCTCACCAAGGAGATGGATTGCATTGCAGCCTGCAAT
>JANHFT010003293.1:102081-122254 GCA_032467955.1 Pseudoxenodon macrops | reverse complement strand
TATTCTATTCTATTCTATTCTATTCTATTCTATTCTATTCTATTCTATTCTATTCTATTCTATTCTATTCTATTTATGAGATGCTAACTTTTTTTTAAACACACTAGCTATTACATGGTGTTAAGTTCCTTAGCAGGGGTGGTTTCAGTGGTGGGTTCCTACCGGTTCAGACCGGTTCTATAGAATAGGTAGTAAGCCGCTGGTGACATCACGGTGATGTCACAGAATCGGTTCTGGTCCGTGGACGCCACCATCTTTTTTGAGGTGGGGGAGAGATTTTTTTTTTGGATTTTTCCCGTTTTTTTTAAATTCTGCGCATGCGCAGAAGCTGAGTTTCCAGCACTGCTCATGTGTTGCCATCTTATTTTTGGCTTTTTGCGGGGTATGGGGGTTTATCTATTATCTATTATCTATTATCTATTATCTATTATCTATCTATCATCTGTCATTAATAATCAGTTGTCTGGAATGGCATAGGGTCTCCTGCTCCAGCAGGGGGGTTGGACTAGAAGACCTCCAAGGTCCCTTCCAACTCTGTTAAAGATTGAGGGGCGCCTTCCCTGGGCTTTGTTCCTGTGTGAAATCCATCATCCCTCCATCCCTCCATGGGGGGTTTGGACCAGTTTGCCTGAACTGATGGCAGAAATTTGCCCCCACTTGCCTCCGGATGGAAAAATGCATGGAAAGGAACCGGATGTGATGGGCAAAACATGCACTTCCGCACACTTCCAACATGACCCTAACTGGTAGGGAAAGTAAGAGGAATCCATCCCTGTTCCTTAGTGAGATTTAATGTATTTATGATGGGGAATTCTTCTTCTGATGAAAACTGTAGACACATTTCCTTGGCCGTGTAAGGATAGCTACTGTATTGTCACTACGCACTCAGAATGTTTTGGATTAATAGAGGGATAGAGTCAAGATGACGTGTTCTAGTACTGCTTTACAAAAACCACAATTTTGCATCCTGGATTCTCCCATCGACCCAATAGACAATAAGATGAAATCAAAAGAGCAATAGCTTGCAGCACGTTTAGTTTTCGAGTTTATTTTAATATGCAACACAAATAAAAATAAAGATCAGAAGGACAGGAGAAAGAAATGTAAGATAGAAAGAAAATATAAAAAAGCACTGACTTCTATTTTCAGTGCATAAAATACAAGGTATAGTTACAACCTCAACTGTTTGCTTTACATTTCGGATATATACAAACCATTTCTATAACAACAAAGTTAATCTAATCATCAAACCTACAATCAAATTTTCATATATTTTTTCTGTTTTGAGCATACAAAACTGGTTTCCAAGTAGAAACAAACTGGAAAAGTTCTCTCTAATTAATGCCATTTCCATCACTTTTTCCATCCATTTTTCCAAATTCTGAAATCTATTAATGTGGTCTGAGAGGTTTACTTTTCAATGGTTTGGGCATAGACAAAGATTTAAGATAGATAATAGGATATTTGGAATTGAGCAGTAGAAGACAGAATTTGACTACATACAAACATATAATTGCCCAAAATGTATAAACCTTTATTGAAATTTGAAATGGAAGAACAAATGAAAGAATGTAATAAAATGGGATAAGAACTTTAGACACAATATACTGACAACACAGTGTGAAAATATATGGTTGAAAGGACTGAAATTTACATTATAACTTAAAAGGGAATCCAAACAGTGTTTACGATGTTTGGATGATTTTTACAAAGTGATGTACCACTGGTATATGACTTCAAAGAAATTGTCTAGAATGTATAAAATACTTCAAATTTATGCTGGAAATGCGCAGAACAGGAATGGTTCATCTTATCATGCCTAATATACTTGTAAAAAAGCCAGAAACATCTGGGTTCAAATACATTTAACAATACAAAGAATTTTACAGATCAACATTCAATTGAAATCAGAAATTTTCTTGATGGGATTAATGGACAGTCAATTAGAAAAGAGCCAAGGAAGATAATTCTCATAAATGTTTACTGTTACAACACTATTATATGTGCAAAAATGGAAATACTTTGAAATACCCACAATGGAGGAATGGTTGGTGAATATGATGAATTGGCAGAGATGGCAAAATTAACTTGATGAAAGACCAACAATTACATTTATCAGTGACTGGAAACTCCTTATGGACTTTTGACTGGAAGTAGAGAAAGATGAACTTGTGATTTATGGGTCTGAAGATTAGAAGGGGTAGTTTATGAAATAAATAAATTATGATGTAATCTTAGAAAACTATAAATACATTTATGACTGCTGTCAAAAAGATTGGATGCCACTTCTATATAATCTTTTTCCTTTTTAATGATTCATTCGCTATTCTTTGCAATTTTCTTTTTAATATTTGCCTTGTTTATTTTGTTAAAATTTCTTTTTATTGGATATTATTGGATAGTTGAGTGTCCAAATGACAAAGAATATGCATGCTCATTCTGGATTCTCTGCTTAGAGTGCATCTTTTTTCACCTTGGTTCTCACCTCCCCCGCCCACTTTTATTTTCTGTTCATTTTGCTTTATTTTTAACTTATTAAGAGTTGGCTTGTTGTAGTCTTTGAATCCTGAACTGTAGCCAGATTTAACTGTAGTTTGAAAAAAAGCCAAGTACGGCACCATATTTTTCTGATTTCAAAGATTTCACATTTTTTGACAGAATTGCATTTACAGTGGGCACAGGATCTAGCCCTTCTGCATATTCTAAGCTGCAATAAATGATTCAATGGAGACTCCAACTTACCGTGTTTCCGTAACTTACCGTAATACATGACCTGATATTAAGCCCAAAAGGGCTTTTCAGGGCATGTGTTGAAATAAGCCCCCTTCCCCAACTACATACACGCATCCCCTGCCATCCCCAAATTGTGTCCGAACATCTTACCAGAGTCTGGCAGCTTTCTGCTTGTCTCTCTTGGCCTTGCAATGATAAAGAATATGCATACATTACCTTGCAATGTAAAGAAAAAATTGTGAGTGCAAAAAGTTGTTAATTGCTCACACTCACGAGAAGTTTTTCTTTACATTGCAAGGAGTATCTCTGCAAAGATCAGCCAAGAGAGAGAAGCGGAGAATCTACTAGATGCTGGTAAGAAGTTAGGGCACAATTTGGGGGTGGCAGGTGGGGCTGCGTGTTTCGCAGCCCACCCATCCCCATCTTTGAGGGTCAACATACCAGCACAGCCGTGAGTGGCAGGTCGCCAGCTGTGCCGGTTTCATGAATCTCGTGGCGGTGCTGCAACTCATGCGCATGTGCAATGGCACCACAAGCCTTGCAGCACGAGGTGGTGGTGGGACATCAAGTCCCATGCTCGCCGCCTCCTGCACCCCCAAAAGAATAAGACCCCCCGATAATAAGACCAAGGCCATATTTTGGGGTTCAAAAGAAAATAAGACCCTGTCTTATTTACAGGGAAACACGGTAGTAACAGCAATGCCTCAAGTCCATAGCTAAATATTAATAGCTATCTATTACAGCTGTTTCCAGCATTGGAAAGAATTGCATTATAACGTGTAGTAACCCAAATGAAGAGCCTTGCTTGAAAGCAACTACTACATCCCGAACCCTCCACGCATCCAGTTTTCGCCCTACCCAACTCCCAGAAGCACTCTGAAGGGCAAAAAAATATGGTACCTCTTTTGCATTCTTTGCACAGCTCTGGTTTTGCAGAAAGTTTTGATATTCTGTGTTCATGCACCACCTGGCCTGCCTTTTGTACATATCTTCAAATAAAATCTATTCATGGACACAATTTGCTAGAACACCAGCCACTAGCAGACTGATCTTTTACAGTACGTTTGCTAATCTTAAAAAAATAATCCAGCCAAGACAAAGTTGAGACAGAGGAAAGGGTGAAGTCAGACGTCTTTCCCCAACCACCTCAATTTTGTGGAAAATTGGCTCAAACTCTGCAGAATCCAATCAAATGCATTGCAAGGTTTTGTTTTTTTTAAAAAAGGCAACAGCATTCCACATACAGATTTGTGAAACTATTTGGAAGTTATTCAAGAAACTGCCAGACAAAGTTCTCCAACAATTGAAAAGCACCTAAGTACTTTGCCATTTGATCCATTTCAATAGGCTATAACAATTGTAGATTCTTTAACTGTATAGCCAAGAGAGAGCTTGATCTTTTGAAAGAAGGAAACTCAAAAGATATTCCTATGAAGTATCAGTTTGGCTTACAGAAGTTAAAAAGAATAAAACAATTAAACCAGGTGTTCCCTCCTTTTTTAAATCAAGAACAAAATTATGCAGTTTGGCAGCTATACACCTCCTCAATCGTTTTTACAGAGTCCACAAATATTGGTCCATTTGAAGCATGTTTAATCCTAAATTTAGTTATTTATTCTTCTCTACAAATGCTTCACTATTTGGCTAACTGCAGACAAGGAGGTATATATAACACAAAAGTACAGAGGATATACACAAAGGGACAGTACTTGCTAATCAATATTTCCATCTCTCCATACATTACAGAAAAAACAACTAATAGAGCCAGAATTCCTATATAAAAGCAAAAAAATAGCCTTTCATAAGCTGCACCTCACTTCCACACATGCCTAGAGTAGCTAGATTGAGTCAGGACAAAATGAGACAAAGGGGGTCAAAGGGAAAGATAGACTGGTTATACAGGTTGCAGGTAAAACAGATTATGAGTACCCTTTCAATTAAAATTGCAATGTTAAACCCATTGTTATTAAAAAAGTGCTATACTAAGAGAGTCTTTTTCCTGCAAAAATTAGCTTAATATAAGGCAACCAAATAGCCAAGTTCCCACATTAACTTCTTTTTGGAAGCAACTGAAACTGAGCTTTTCTGGAGTGCATATCTTGGGTGTTTATAGATTCCTGATTGCTGGTATGTTCTAATTTTATCCTAACCGTGAATAATTTAATTGTTATTTCATATCTGTGAACTGTTGAAAGGATAATCAACAGTTAACAATCAACAATAACAAAATCAGCTAGCACTGTTGATGTTACCTAGTTTGGTAATGAAATGTCTGCAAGAAAACAACGAAGTTCAGGGAACATCAAGGACTCCACAATAAAATATATAAGGAATAATTTTGAATAATGCAGAAGAAAGCAAGAGATTCTTCAATGCATACATAATACAAGTCTTAATTTCCCAAGTACTGTATATCTACATACATGTTTCATTATTTGTATGCAGTATTATAAAGATATAAACATGCCATATTTTAGAATGCAATCGGGGGTGGGGGAGGAACCAAGATTATACTTTTTGGACAATGCAGATGTACTCAATATCTCTATGTTAAATAAACACACTCAATTTTGTATGAATCAATTTAGGTCTTATCGTTCACCACATTAATCCAATGTTTGCTATAAACCTATATATCGGAAAGTAGAGAGACTGTAAGATGAAAAAATGGCATAAAGAACCAATTATGATCTATCAACATTAAGAACAGAAGAAGAATTAAAGCTGATGTATTTTTCTTGGAAAAGAATTTCTCCCATATTTTTATGGGCACATATTTTAGTTGATTTTTGCTGAAGATCCAACTGCTTAAAGTTTCTAACTAAAACAATCTGCCCAGGTAAAATTGAACAAGACCAAAAAAAGAATTTTAGTTAAGCTTCTGCACATTGAAGAATAATAATATCAGTATCTTAGTCTGTGAATCTCCGACTTAAGTTTTACAGATGTTTCCCCATGCCTTAATAGAGAAAAGGTATAAGATGGGTTACAAATTGTGTGTTTTTAAAAATGGAAACTAAGTGTAAGAATAAAGGGGTAATCTTCCCAATACAGGGAAGTAAGAAATAGAGTCCTTTCAACCTCTGTTTTGGAATTGTTGCTTTTTGACTCATTTTATAAATTACATTGATTAAAAGATAAGCGGTGAGTTAGCCAAGTTTGTAAAGGACAGAATGATGAAAATCAAAAATGACTGTGAAGAGTTCGAGAAGCATCTGTTTTGGCTAGGTGGGATGGTCATTTAAAACTGGTGTAGAGTGTGATGGACAGTTCTTGGGACCCCTAAGATGGCCTTATTGTACCACTGATCCACAAGTTACACTGGCTGCTAATCTGGCTGCTAGTTTGCCTCTGGTTGCAATTCAATGTGTTATTATTTTTAAACCCCTGCATGACATAAGTCCAGGTTTCTTGAGGAATTGTCTCATCCTACCTGCCCCACCTGTGCCAGCAGGGGAGACCTGTTGCGGGCCCCATAAGTCAAGGAATTATGGCTAGCAGGGTTCAGAAGAAGTGCCTTCTCTTCCATGGCCCCTGCCTTTTGGAACATCTTACTCCTGAGATGAGATTCTGACCTTCCTTAAGGGCCTGAAGACATGCTCTCTTCCAGATAGCATGGGCCCCTAATGGAGGTGGTTAGTGAATTAAGGCAATCCCTGCCCCCCCTATCCTGCTCCACCTCCCTTTTAACTATAATTCCACTGGTACTTTTTATTGTAATTTCCATTTTTATTGTTTTATAAATATTTATCTTTTACAATTTAAATGCTTTTAATGCTGTAAGCCGCTCACAGTCACTTTGAAATAAGACATGCGGCAAATAAATGTAATAAATAAATAAAAAACCAAATACAGATTAATTTAAATAAATAGGAAATAATGCACGCTGAAGTAAATCACTCAACTTCATTTATATACTGATTACATTTGGTTCTCTATAGCTAATAAGGAAAAAGTTCCTTGGGTCATATGGATAATGCAACGAAGATGTCTTTTTTATTAAAACTTTTAAACAAGAAGATAAACACTTACTGCTCTTCAATAAAAACAATAGCCAGATGGCTAGATGTATGAGACAACTAACTTTAAGCAGTTGTAGCTTCAGTAAAACAATTGTTTTTAAAGAATAGCCATGGAACAGTTGTATGATGCAAAGATCAACCCCTGGCCTAGTCAGTATCAATTATACTCCCAACATTACTCTAATAGATTCTCCCCTTGATCTGATCTGGGCTTTGGAAGTGTGTCTTTCTTGCTAAGATAACTGGAACTCCACTGGAAGGAGCTCTATAAGATCTGGCAAGGAGATCTATTATTATCAAGCCAGATCCTGTTATCATTGAGCCAACTGAAAGAACCCTGCCCTTCTGTCTGAGCAATTAAGTGGTTACAGGAGTTGGTTACTGGGTAGGGAAGGGTTAATACAAAATAATCAGAAAGAGAATTGGGTAGAAGGTAAATCTAGAAAGGACAGACAGAACTTGCAAGGCCGTAAAAAAGAAAACTCTGCTTATTAGCAGATTTACAAGTGAAATTGGCTGGATTAATAATGTAAGCAGCTTTATTTACAGCCATCCAGATTTGTGTTGAAATAAGCAGCTACAGAAATGAATATGTTTTTTATAATAAATGTTATAATAAATTTTTTCCTAAATTAGTACTTATATGCTGAAGAGTAATGAATATCTTATGTATCTGAAAGGAAGACTACCTTACATTTAGAACCCCCTTTAAAAATAAGATAAAAAAATATGTGGAAGGCAAAACTTCTCCATTTTATCTATCTAGTGTTGCCTATTCTAGTCAGAGAATAGGGGAAATCAGCAAATCCTAGCACAACCTAAACTGAAATATTAAGCAATAACAATTTTACAAGAAGAAAATGAATCATTTGATAATATTATTGTAAATAATATTGGAATCAACATAGCAGATCACTTTGTTCCTGACTAAAGAACATTAGAATTTACTCAACATATTCCAGTTACTACATCTTGATTCAGAGAAGTAGTTTTCAAAATTACAAACTACTACTTCCAAATTATTTATTTCATTATCCCCCTAATTTTCAGCTGTGTATTTTGCAAAATTACGCAACTTTATTTTATTTGTGTGATCCAAAGATACAAGTGGCATTCAGCCATGCAAGACTGAGCAATAAGAGGTTTGTGGTTGTTTTAGAGTTGGTGGAACAATTTGTCTGGAATAATCTCTAGAGATAGGCTCAACAATTAGCAGTATTACTAGACATTGCACAGAGTGGAAGTGTTCTTGTCCTTTATGATTGTTTTTCCATTGCTGTAAAATGGAGCTCTTCCTCTGGCCACTGCAAATTGTTCTCTTCCCTAATTTTCCTACACTTCCAAAATCTTACTAAGGAAACTGCAGGGAATTGTCCAGGGAATTGACAGGAGTCAAACAATGACTTGAAGGTGTGTATGTGTGCAAATAGGGCCTTCATTTCCCTTACAATGAAGAATCCCAGCATTTGTTTGCTCCTCTCCATGTTTCTGCTATTTTCATTTTGTCTACTAAGTCTTCCCTATTGGTTACAATCAAATCAAGGATAGCTGATTCTGTGTGCCTTCTTTACTATCTGAAGAAAATTTTCAAGCCAAGTCATGTGATTTCTTAAAAGGCAGAATTTTCTCCTAACATATATTGGAATAATTCATAGCTCCAATCACAACCATTTTATATCTTTTTAAAAGATCTGCTATTTGGTTTTTTTAATTTAAATAACTACCCTGTTTCCCTGAAAATAAGACCTCCCTGGATAATAAGCCCAATCAGGCTTTTGAGTGCATGGGCTAAAATAAACCGTCTCCCGAAAATAAGCCCTTCCCAAAACACAGCAGCAGCCATGAGGTGATCACGCTCACATCCTCCTGTACCTTAAAAATGATGCGTTTATTTCGGGGGACATGTTCCTTTGGATAGCTGATTGGCACTGGACAGTTCCCAGCAAATGTTTCATTTTCTAAATTATATAACAAGAATATGTATTTAAAAACAATACAGCACTACTATTGGATTTCAGAGTCACCTTTATCTAAAAGAGATATTATTATTATTATAATAATTTTGTGCCGGTTTGGGAGGCCTGAAGACTGCTTGTGGGGGCTAGGGGAAAACAAAAACGTCCCCGTTTTTGTGAAAAATCTCCTGTTTTTCACAATAGCGGGGGGTGTTTTTGCCTTCCCCAGCCTTCAGAAGCAGTCTGCAGGCCTCACAAACCCGCTGCGCACCCCATTTTTGCAAAAAACAGGCCTGCTTTTTACCCACTTTTGCAAAAAAACAGGGTGCACAGAGGGTTTGCGAGGCCTGCAAACTGCTTGTGGGAGCTGGGGAAAATAAAAATGCCAGTTTTTGCAAAATATTGCCTGTTTTCTGCTTGTTTTTCACAAACATAGGGGCATTTTTGCCTTCCCCCAGCCCTCAGAAGTAGTCTGCAGGCCTCCCAAACCCTCTGCGTACCCCGTCTTTGTGAAAACTGGCCCATTTTTTTGCAAAAATGGGATTCAGGGGCAGTTTCAGGAAGCCAAAAATGGTTGTATTTGGTGTATAAGATGCACCAACATTTCCACCCTCTGTTAGGTAAATCTGTCTTCCCCATTGACTCTATTTGTCAGAAGGTTTCAAAAGGTGATCATATGACTTTGAGACACTGCAACTGATCATAAATACATGCCAGTTGCCAGGCATCCAAATTTTGATCGTGTGACCATAGGGATACTGCAATGGTTGTATGTGTGAAAATGGTCATAGGTCCATAAGAAAATGGTCATGTCACTTTTTTCAGTGTCGTAACTTCAAATGGTCACTGTAAGAATGGTTGTAAGTCAAGGATTACCTATAGTATTTTACTTATTATGATTGTAACTATTTTTAGGCAAACACAGCTAATGTTGATATGATGATTTAATGTAATACCTACATATAATCCTGCTAGAATGTTCCTACAACTATCACTTAATTTTCTTTTGCATCGTTGTAACATTCCCAGAAAGAGCAACACAATTTTAAATACTGAAATAAATAATGCAATACCTGCTATAGCCTTCTTTGGAGAATCAGATAGGCTTGACATCCAAACTTCAGAGCCAAGAAAAGAAGCAGCAGAGAAACAAGAAAAGCAAAAGAGGGATTAGAGATAGAGAGAAGCACTTTTGTAACCATGCAAATACAGAATAGTTTTAATTCTATATTTGTTTGAATATATACAAAGAAATTGTCTGCATTAAACTCTCAGCAAGCAAACAATAAAATATGTTGCTAAAGGAGAACATCAGCTGATACAAAGGTGTTCCTATGGTAGTATAAGCGTTAGACATTTCTCTTAGTCAGAAAGTTTGTTTCATTCACATTTGTGACAATACCTTGAAACTGTCCACTGTCATTTTTATAAAGTAAAGCCTGGGTGTTTTAGTGTTTTACCACATTTACTCTGTTTTACAACAAAACGGACACTAATCCCTGAGTTTAGTGAATCATTTCAACTCACTTCATCGTAAGCTAATGCTACGGCCTTCAATTTATACAGCAGTTCTGAAATGATTGAGCTGATTAGAAAGAATCGACTGTTTTTAAACCATTATTTTGAGATATCGGGGGGGAAAAAATCTATTAACTTAATAAAGAGTCACCTGACAATGAAATGGGTGGTGTAGGCTCTCAGAACCATAAAGTCTAAAAAAATATCATTTTTTGCAACTTTGCCAAGAAAACTTGTGATCATCTAAAAATGTATTTGACTTTCCAGCTCAATTTATTAATGAAATCTTGCTATCATACAGTAGATAAAATGCTGAAAAATCTATATAGCTATAAGTACACAATTGATAATCTACATATGGTCCATAATGACATTCTGACGTGGCTATGAAAGGACCCCATCAAATCTCTGCCTTGACTCCATGCCAGTTTTTGCGGTGGCAGAACAGCAGTACAAAGAGAAAAGTAACAATGCAACTTTTAACTCTTATAGTAGCACATACTGTTTTAAAATTGAGCTGTGAAGGAATCAGATATAAATTCTACAGACATTTCCGGAGACATCAAAGCATAAATCACTTGTAGTAACAAGATTCAAAACTAATGGTACCCAGAGCCTTTTCTGCAAGTACGAAGTGGGACTCAAGCAGAAGCCATCACTTGAACTTTGTGTAGAGAAAAAAAAAGTGTGGGGGACGGGACTCCATGAGAAGAATTCCCTTTCAGTGCTTCATTTCAGGTGGAACAAAAATATTACAATCCTGTTTTTCAGAATTTCCATCTTAAGCAACCAGAAACCTTATTGAAAGGACTGAACATTTCCCCAAGTACATGTTTTTTTAAAAAACAACAACTTTGAACTTCTTTGTTTAAGAATTATAGAACTGAAATATTCTATCTAAAGTGGAGATGACACATGTATCAAATGTCACATGCCACATCTTTGATGACATGGCAGTGATTATAAATGCCTGATAACTATTCTTAAAAGGATGCTCCATTCTTGTGGGTATGTGGCCTCCATTCTTGGAGGCTGTGGCGACCATGCAAGAATGGGATGTGCTCTCACGCAGCCTCTGGACCGTCTGGAAGTCACATGAAAGGGCCAGGATTTCTTCCCGACCCTCCAAAAATCACATGAGAATGGGAAGGGCTTTCATGAGGTTTTCAGAGGCTGCAAAAGCTGCTGAAGAGCACTCTCTGATGCAACTTTATGAACGAAGACCTCATCAGACCTAGAGTAGCCTCAGGTAGGCCGCAAGGGCCTGTCAATAGAAAAAGACCACTGTATGAAGATAAGCGGCAGGTGGCAGATCCTTGGGAGAACTGGGCTATGAAGTCAATTGCACCATTCCCTAAGGCTCACACCTTGGAGAATAGCGAGAGGTGGCTTTTTTGCGCAACAGAAGTGGTGCTAGGGCTGCAGTGAGGCCGAGATGCAAGATGGTTGTTGTCTGGCTTTTGTGTAGGGGTGGGTGGGGTGGTAGCATTTTCTGAATACAGTCACTAATACAGAAGAACGTATCCTTTTTCAGTACAAGACTCCTACTTGGTCTTTGAGTGCAGATCAGAGGCTACATTTCCAAAATTGTAAAAGACTAACGCAAGATTCTGGTCTTTTATAAAGACCATAATAAATTAGATTTCAGGACAATCTAATTTAATTTATAATTTATTTAAACTAAAATACAATTAAATACAATTATATGATATACTTTATGGATCATTTCCCCCCTTCTGTTTCTTTAAAAATTAAAATTTGACAGAAATTTTTGGAACATTCTGAAAGCTACACTGAAATCTTAAGGGCTGCATGTTATCTTTTGGTCACGGTTTACAACCATTTTTGTTATAAAAGGAGGTGTTCTTGGTTTAATTTGCATGCCTCAGAGAAAGTATCACCTAAAAGAACCTAATCAGGTGCTTTATCATTCAATATGTTCTCTTTCATCTTGGCCTGAGTAGGAGTTAGTATGATTTCTACAAATATGTCTTAGCAGCAGAAATTATCTGTCATCCACCCATCTCCTTCATAGAGGGGCTATTATAAGGTAAAATACTGCACTTTTTCTTGGAAATTACTCACAAAATCCAGTGTCTTGGCTAAAAGACAAATTTTTGAATAGACATCTATTCCACCTGGAAAGCTTTGACCATACTCTTATATGTACAAAGGTAGACTTGGAAGGAATTCATGAAGAGCAGTTAAAAGACTAAACCCAACAGTACATAATGTGTTGGGCTTTTGGGATTTGTTTGGGTAAAGAGAAACTGAGGTGACAATATAATGAAATAAAGTCACAAAATAATTGCAAGCAGGGGAAAAAATATTGAGCACCCCCCCCAACTACCCCTAACAGAGTTTGTACTACCTCTGCCAAAACAATAATAAAAAAACCAAAAAAACTGGCACTGATGAAAAATATCTGGAATAAGAAAATGCCTAAGGCTTAGGCTATATTGGAACCATATGCTCTTGCAGTGGCACAACACGTAGTTTTTTAAAATAGTATGCAACTGACCTACTTCAGAAAGAGAAAAGGAAAAGGAAACTTTAACCTTGAATTGAATTTTGCAAGAACAGCTGAAGTGTAAACAGGGTTTTCACACAATTGCCATTTAATCAGATTGCCCTGAATGGTAACTGGTTGTAAATTTTTAAATGAAGCATCTTTCTCCTTTTGCACATGCTCCATCAATAGCAACTGAAGCAAAACAATACAAACAGCTCCCAACACAAGGAATTAGGAACTGAGAAGTGAGTACCTGGCAGAGTACATTGTAGATATCCAATGAAAAGATACATTTGCCTCTGGTAAATTTAGCAGACCACCTCCCCTCCCCAAACTCATCTGATAGCACTAGACAGAAATAAGAGTTTAAGAAATAAGAGTGCTTCTGAAGAGGGTAGACAGCTAACATATTTCAGCTTTAAACATCTGTTTAGCATTACTTCAAAGGATTTCATTTTTTAAAAATAGCATGACAACCATACGTATTCTAATTTTTCTTAACTCTTAAAACAGAGATGGGCATCCTGCAGGCAGCACTCTCCTTATTTCATTGGAATAGAAAGAATCCAGAAAGAGAAGTGGAAGAATAGTTTCAGAACTTGCTAAAAGTAATTTGTTATTTTCTTAGCAGCCTGCTGGGCAGAAAAGGAAGGGACTACAGATAGCTACAAGGAAGGAAGGAAGGAGAAAGAATGATGAGATATGCACTGCAATAATATGATACAAATCCTGTGATCCATGCATTTGCAACACAACTACGAAAAAACTTGGGGTTCTGAAACCCAAGTTTTCATATCATTTATTTTTTATTCTGCCTTTATTATAGTTTATAAATAACTCAAGGTAGTGAACATACTTAATACTTAATACTTCTTTTTTCTCCTATTTTCCCAACAATCTTGTGAGATAAGTTAGGCAGAGTGATTGATCCAAAGTCCTCCAACTCACAGCATCTTGGTTCATAGACCAACACCTTAATCACTAGACCAAACTGTTCTAGTTGTTTTGCAGTTTATATTGCAAAGAGTTTAGATATTGCCGTTTATACTGGATCAGTCATGAAAGGAATGAAAGAACAGAAATGCAAATTACTCAGGTTCTAATATGGATTATTCAAGCAATTTTGTTTTACATTCATCATTTTACTAAATGATAATCCAGTTGGTTATATAAAGGAAAATACCTGGATTACATATTACATTTTGCCATAAACCAGGATTATCCCAGGTAAAATAATAATAAAAAAGTAAAATAAATTTTATGCAGTTTTCATGTTCTCTGCTATATTTTTGGTTGAACTGACACTTCATCTTTCAAAACCAATTATTTAATGTGGGTTTTTAAAATTCACTCTCAAAGATGCAAAACCAATGGATTAGACCAGGATGACAAACTGGGGGCTTGAGGGCTGGGTACGTCACGCATAGGCCATACCCACCCCGGCTCCATAAAAGCAAAAAATGTCATGATACGTCACATAACACAATCATGTTTGACACCCATGGATTAGGCCATGTGAGTTCTACCAAGCCCACAAAACCTGGAAAACAATGGCTGAAACAAACCCTAGCACTGCTTTGCATCCTCATCCTCAATGTGTGACATCTTATCATCAGATACTCTGGAGGCCGACTTTTATAAAATGGAAATGGTAGTTCCCACAGAGGAAGATAGTTCAACAAATCTTGATGTACAAACCATAAACTAAGTCAAAACTATTCAAGTGACCTTTTCTCTTAGTCACTTCTGCTAAATGATGGGGGACTGAGTTTCATATATGGAAAAGTGAGGAGCCAAAGCATCGCTACAGTAGTCAGAGTTTTCTTCTTGGTTGGACAGTGAAAGCATTTTCTTCATTTTGGTAGGAATGTTAAGTTTATTTCCAGGCTCATATTACAGGCTGAAAGGTAGTAAGGAACCATAGAGCTGACTTTTTAGCCATCATGCTAGAGCGGGTTCTGGAGACTCAGGGCTTGCTCTTGGCCTAGGACTGCCAACCTTCCACTTAATGCAATCATTCATTTACAGAGTTGGTTTCCATAGCCTAAAAAGAATTTCTGTTCCTTCTCTGTCTTCTGCACATGGAAATGAAATTTGAAACTGTTTTAAAACATGGATACAAGTAGCCCTCAACTTGCAACCAAAATTGAACCCAAAAATTTATGTTACCAAGCAAAACATTTGTTAAGTGAGTTTTGCCCCATTTTACGACCTTTCTTGCTACAGTCGTTAAGTGAATCACTGCAGTTAAGTTAGTAACAGAGTTGTTAAGTGAATTTGGCTTCTCCATTGACTTTGCTTGTTAGAAGATCGCAAAAGGGGACCTTGGGACACAGCAACTATCATAACTATGAGTTAGTTGCCAAGCATCTGAATATTGATCTCATGAACATGGAGATGCTGCAATGATTGTAAGTGTGAACAGTCATACGTCACTTTTTTCAGTGCTGTGTAACTTCTGTCACTAAACAAAGTATTGTAAGACAAGGACTACCTGTATTAGTTTCTTCAGAATCAGAAGACAGTTTTCATCTTTAAAAGACATTCCAGGTGTTATTAGCTTTCTAGTAAACAGCTCTTATATCTTGAAGGCCAGAATGACAAGAAAATTAAAATGTCACAAAAGCAACAATGAAGGAAATATTTAATGAATTTAATTAAAATATTTAATTGTAATTAAAAGCCCCTTTTGCAGTGTTTCAACGTGAAACAAATAACCATGTTGCCACTTCATAAACCCACCAGATCCCACTTTGAACGCAGAAAAATTAAAAAATTAGAATTGCCTAGTTTTGCGCTACCTCTTACACACACAAATTGTTTGAAAATATTTGCATTTTGTATTTATGTGACTGAATGGTGCTTCAGAACTGATCATATGAACTGGAAAATGGGGAGAGGGAAACAGGAAAAAATATCTCAGGATTGTCTAATTTTTCTTTTTCCAGAAGAGCCATCTTTCCAGACTGTAATTTGAGAGGAGGATTACACACACTGTGCATAAATAAGGCATATTCTGCATTATTATAATTGATTTTCAGGCATATTATTCCTTCCTGGGAAACAGAGCCTCCTAGTCCAAAGAAATTAAGGTTGAAAATTACCACAGATATGTTTTTTGTATAACGTATTTTCCCTTAATCCTCCAGAGGAGGTGGAGGGGGATCACCCTGATCTTATTTAAAACATCAGGCATCTATAGGATTATTTTGTTTTGTCTGGGGAAGGTTAGTCTAGATCTGGGGGAGGCTGTCTTAGGGAATCAAGACAGACTACAACCCCCAGCCTGCCTACCCCCTCTTCATATGGCTGCTATATTAAGACATTCAGATTTCAAGGAGCTGCAACACCACTATTTTAAGGGTCTAAGTGCTACAGCTGTATGCTGCAGAGAGCCTGGATAACTTCATTGCCATCAATAACATTTACAGCTATGCAGGCTGGGAGGAAAATGCAGGAACTTTGGCAAGAACTAAATGCCTGCTAAAGGGGAGGGAGGGAGAAATCTTGGCTTATAACCAGACAGTATCACTTAGCTGATTGGAGTCTTTGCAAATGTACCTTACTAATATTGCTAAGATACCACATTCATGGCCGGGCCAACAAAATCCAGATTCTTAGGCTGTTATTTAATAAAGAATGCATGTGCTTATTTCTGTTCTGGCAGCTGCACTGGTCGATCTGTTCATGTGCAGCAATTTGTTTCCCAAATTTCCACTAGCTGAAGTACAGTTTTTACCTAATTTAAACTAGTCCAATTCGCTTTTAGAAGTGACTGTTTTCAGAGGGGCCATCCTTGCATTTCTATAAAAATAATCCTCCAAGCACATCATGTCCAAGAGGTAAGCTGATATAAGAACATCTGACAAATCCCATCATTCCAGTTTACCAATTGGAAGTGACATTTCTAAAGGCCGTTGAAAAAGCTTCTTTTAAAACAAAAACACCCTAAGAGTTGGCTCATGCCTTCTGGAATAGTAATTTGCTTCCTACGGATCTCCAAGTCTTTTTTTTCTTTTGTTGAGAAAATGAAAGATTATAAATGTGTTTAATTTATTAAAATGTTAACCAAGCACAGGAGGAACCAATGAATATCATGACTATATTAATCAATTGAATGTATTATTCCACATATTGACTCCATAGCCAATTAGGACTGGTGAGGGATCGAACCAAAGGTTTTGCAATGTCATTCTTCTTAAGAGATCTGGCCCTTTTCCTTACTTTAGCCACGCCTAAGATTATTGTAATCTTCACAAAGTTTTAATTATGCCGTATTATAATTCATAAGCATTTTGCTTATAGCACACAATCTAGCAAAATCACTTGTAGAGGCTCTTTGTATAGTTGCATCCATAGTAGATTTATTCAACATAAGAGGCAGGTTGACTTGTCTGCCTTGAGTGTTAGCATTCCCACTTCTAGTTAAGAGTCTATTTCCTGGTTGTGCTGACCGATGTGTAATTTCTCTCAGCTACTGTTAGAATCGTTTTTCTTGTATATGCTTTTACTGTTCTTAATATTGTTAGCCACCCAGAGTCATGTATGTAAGATGAGTGGCCAAATAAATTTAATAAAACCTACTCAGACTCAGCATACCATGCAATACATCATTATTTTTACATCTGTGCGCGCTAGCGTGATGCTTAGCGTCTAAGCATGTTTTTAACATGACTTGCTGAATAAACCACAATTAGCTGAGTTTACGTTTTTGGTTCAGTCTAGAAAAGAAGTGACTTGCAGGATCAGGACCAGCACTTTTTCCTATGCTCTGAGAGGGAAGCAGTTGATGTTCTTCTGCTCTGAGAGGGAAAGCAGCTGAGAAGTTGCAAGGGAGGGAGCAGCAGAGGCGATTACTGATGACGTTTACAGACTTGGTCCTGTCAGCAAGCAGACGGAGTTAAACCCTATCCTGGATGCTATATCCACCTCTATGGAGAACACAGTATATGTGGACCATAGCGGTAAATGATGAACTTTCTAACCTGGTGGAGAGAATTTGCTTACCACTCAAAACCTTTGGATCTGAGTAGTGTAAGGGTAAACTTCTTGACATGACACACAGTGTTCCCTTTCAAGAGGCAAGTGCACTTTTGATCTGAGAGCCTGTCCATCCATGCCTGCCTAGCCATACAAACTTCACTTGTAGATTTTTGTTTATGTTTCTTTGTGACCACTTTGCAAAGGGAAAGTCATAGCTTGGGATGGCCAACCAAATCCATTGAATCCAAAGCAAAATGGATTGCATTTAAAATGGTCTAAACTGAAGTGACTCCCTATATATGTATATATGTTAGAACGTGGGATACTCCAAAAAGATCAATATTCTATATGCCAGTGAGAGGTTATACAGGTTGCCAGTTCCTCACACCTTAATTTTCTCATTACGGTCAAAATAGACTCAATTTATCCAGGATTAGTATAAATTGATCATAATCCTTTAGCCTATGGTGAAATAGAATTCTGATGTAATTCCACTACTATAACTAAAGAGGGAAGAGTAGACTGCAAATATTCCAGGGTTCTTATACTGTGATTTTATGACTTGAGTCTATTAACTTTTATCATTTTTGTGTAAGCTTCCTTGAATATATGTACATTGAAGGATGGAATAAAAATTTGAAGAAAACTACTCATGATTATAAAACTATGCCCTTTTTCCATTTTCAGTTGGAAGATCGAAATCTCTTTAATTGAGACCAGATTTCAAAAAGGACAGTTCATAAAGTTTTCAGTGAGAAGGACTGATGAAATACAGTTTGCAAGCAGTCCTTTATTCCAATTGTGTATCCTACCTTTTTGAAGGCCCACAAGAAAATTACATCAATTACTATTAAGAAAGATCTACTGGAGAGTCCATACTTAGTCAACATTAATATTTACTATTGCATTTCAGAGTTAGCACACTCCTCCTTGGAATAAGATGAAGCAGCCTGTCTTGAAGCTATTATTAAACTGCCTGCCAACTATGGAGCATTTGTCCAACTTAACTAGTGAAGTGAGAAAGTCCTTGGCAAAGAAAACCTTTAGCAGGATATGAACAGTTCACAACAGTACTGTGAAGAGTTAGTTGGCATTAACAGACTTGCCAGTGAGGTATGAACCTTGCAAAAATCATATCATGCACTGACAACTCATAAAAATAAATTAAGATTTTCAAATGATGCAAGCCAGATTTAAGAAAAATCACAGAGAAAGGAAAATATTTCAGAAGAGAAGACTGCCAGAAAGAATTTCAGCTGCCAGAAAGTACATACCTTCTCCCTAAGCCTGCCTTCCAGCATACTGCACTGCAGTCATTTCAAATGAAGCTGAGATTTCTCAGAAAAGTGCACAAAGCAAAAAATATTACATTTGTTTAATTTCTTCTAATTTGTTCTGGTGTTTTATTCTGCATTTTTCGTCTGTTGATTGCAGTGGTTTCAATTTACATGACTGCTATTCGCTTTATCTAGAAACAAAAAAACCCACCATATTCTAGGAAGCAACAACTGATTCAGCCATGCCATGCAAGTTATGAGTACAGGTTCTAAGTATTAGTCCTAAATGAGTCTCCCTGAGCAATCATATCACCAGGAGGCTCCGAACCTACATGGTCCTTGACTTATGACCATTAGATCATTCAAACTTACAATGGACTTTCTCAGGGCTACTTATGACTTGGGTTCAAAGTTCTGATGGCTGCTCTCCCCTTCCCCCCATGGGCATGTTATTGCATTTTGGGTACTCTCAACTGTCCCATATATGATCAGTTGCAGTATGCCACAATCATGTGACTATATTTTTGTCTGAAACCAACATTTACTTCTGGTTTCCAGCAAAAAAACACTCAGTGCAGAACCAAGGGTTCACTTAACAACTTCCATGTTCACTTAATGTCTATTGCATAAAAAAGATAATAAAATTGGGCGTGGTCATGTGGAGACCTGCTTAATAACCAACATAATTTATGATGCAAATTCTGTATTAATTATGGTTGTAAATTGAGGAGTACCTGTAGGTTTGTCAGTGCTTCAAAAATGGTTCAGAAGAAATGCTTCAGAACTTTCAGGAGCTAATTCACTTCTCCGGCTCTCATTAAAACAGTCCAATTTTTTTTCCAGGCTTTCACGTTGGCATGAAAAAAACATATGGCTACTTTATGGATTGAATTATATTTTATGAGTTGATTCCTTGAAGCAGCAGCAATATTTTTCAGGGCCTGTGGTAGCCCGAAATGTGACAGGCTGCTTTAATATAGCACAGAGATGCTACATTCTAAAGTCTAAAGAATTTCTTCTGAATATTTGAAGTACCGTATTTTTCTGAGTATAAGACTCACCTTTTCTCCCCCTAATTGGGGCTGATAATTTGGGGGCGTCTTATACTCCGAATGTAGCTTTTTCAAAGCTTTTTTTCAGACCTAACGAGGTGAGTGAAGAGTGAAGCGATCT